>PVLC010038653.1:0-14625 GCA_004027655.1 Graphiurus murinus | reverse complement strand
GTGCTGTGTCCCGGGGCCCGCCGTTCCCAGCGTCTGGGTGGCCCCCAAGGTTCCTGGTCCTGCCCTTCCACAGCCTACCTCCTGGGCGCTGAGCCCGGCTGCTGATTTATTTTCTTATAGTTTGGGTTCAGTCCATTTGAGGCCAGGGACCATGGAATTGGGCATGGCAACAAGAAGTGGATAAACAGAGAGCACATTGACTGTGCTCTATCATGGAGGTCAGAATCAAGAGAGAGAGCTTTTTTTTCTATATTATGTAGTATGGATTCATTTTTGGAATGGTCATCTTCTAAGAATGATATTCTATTTTCCATGTGGTCTAATCTACTGTTTATAGTTTGTGTTGATGCCTTCACTTCAGTTATTGCTTCTTTCACTTCCTTCAATGCTTCTCTTTGGTTTCTATTCAGGGTGTCAGATTCTTTGTTTATTTGTTCCTTTATTTCTTTCCAACTCTCCCTACATTCTTTCTGAAAATCTTGTATTGATTTTAGTATTAAAGATCTGAATTATTCTTCTAGTAATCTCTGCCATTCTGTGTTGGTGAGATCTGTTATTGAGAGGTTGTGGTGGCTCACTATTTCTTTCCTGTTTTTCTTTCCCATGTTACACCTGTTCTTAAATTTATATCTTTGCTGCTCTTGCAAGCTTTCTCATCTAATCTCTGCAGTGTGGGTTTAGAGGTGTTCGCTGGTATATACAGGAACAGGTTGTGTTCAGTGGCAAGGGTTGGGTGAGAAGTCACAGTGATGAATGCAAGAATAGGGGAAAGTAGAGGGTATGGTCCAGTGGAATAAGAAGTTGAGTGTGTTGAGGTGATATATTGTAAAGATTAGAGATAGCGGATATGTTGGGGGATTCTGGTAGTCCATGTAGAGGTTTAGGTGTGGTAGTATGAGATGGTCTTGATATGAGACAAGGAAAAAAGGAAAAAGAAAAGAGAAGAGAAAAAGTGTTAAGGAGAAGAATATAGATGGTAGAGAGGGAGGGAAGCTTGTAAAAGGGATAAGGAGGAGAGTCAACAAACTAAGCAAAAAATAACAAATAACAAAGCAACCAATCATCCAAACAAACATAGATAAATCAAGGCAATACAAAACGAAAATAGAGCAATAACAAATAAAACATAACACACACAAAAAAAACCAAAAAACAAAAAAAACCCCAAAATATAAAAGCAACAACAAGAAACAAAAACAAAAGCCCTGCTAGTTTGTAAGTACAGAGCTTAGTTGGCCTCTACAGCCCTTTTGGATCTGCGTGGATATTTTCAGCTTTTTAATGTCTGCTCACTCTATTAAATTTTCGAATGTGTCTCTGGCATTCTTATTTGCTCTGTCACTGCAGGCAGGGAGTTCTGCTGATGACCCTCTGCTGCAAGCTTGTGTCCCTGTGCTTTCCACAGGGCCTGTCTGCGTCTCTCTCTCTCTCTCTCTACCTTTGCTGGTAGCGACAGTACAGTCTATATGCTGGGCATTTTCCAGAATGCCTGGAAGTTCTCTATGCCCTGTGTGCACTGGGTCCCTCCCGCACTTCTGCTCTTATCCAATTGCTTGAAGGGTGGGTGACTGAGTCTGCACTTTGTATAGGGGCCCCCGTACTCTGTAGGTGCAATTTAACTTACAGATCCCTGCTGCTCTGGTTCTAGTGGGAGGTGTGATCTGGGGTGTCCTCTCCGCAGGCTTAAGACGGTTGTCCTAAGTGTTCTTGATCACTGTTGATCCTGCAGGTATATGCTGCCTGATTAGGCTGTGGAATTCCATAGTCGCTTACTCCACTTCTGGTTGTTGGGTGCCCAGGAGGTTGTTGGAGGTCTTGGTGCTAATAGACGCTGCTCCTGGTGACTGGAAAAATGGTGGTTGGCAAGATGGTGGCTGGCAAGATGGCAACTGGCAAAGTGGCGGCCGCCGGTTCCCAGTGCACGCCACTGCCGCGTGTGCGCACGCCGGCTCCTTTGTTCTCCCTGGGTTCTGTTCAGCTGCTTTTGTTGCTTTATTCACTTTTTTTGCTGCTTTGATTTTCTTTTCTTCCATCAAGAAGCTGCTTTTGCGGCAGTTTTGATTCAAGCTCTACAGTGCAGTTGATTGCTGCTCCGGCTCTGGAGGGAGAGGTGAGCTGGGGTGGTCCCACGGGGGCTTACACTGGCTGTACCACGCGTTCCGGTCACTGTGGAAGGTGTGGGGATGTGCCGCCTGGTTGTGGAGTTCTGGAGTCGCTTACTCCATGCCCGGTCCCTGGGTACAAAGCCAGACTGCCGGCTAAATGACCGCTGCTCCAGGACGTGGTGCCGCTGCCGTGCGGTCGATTTCCTTTGCTTTCCCTGGTAGGCTTTCTGGGGTCTCTTTAGTTCAATTTTCGTTGCTTTGTTTGCTTTTTTGTTGCTTTTGTTCTTCCATCAAGAAGCTGCTTTTATGGCAGATTTGATTTGAGCTCACAGAGCCTGAGGAGAGGTGTTTCACTCAGATGTCATCTTGGTTCCTTCCATTGTTCTTGTGTTAATCCCTGAATAAAACCTTGCTTGTCTTCATTTTCATGCACTCTTCAAAAATAATCTTAGAACATACAGTTCATTTTATACTTTCACCATTTTATATAAGCTCAGTGACATTTTATAGGAAATAGAGAGAAGGTAAGTCATTTGGGTCATATAGATAATTAATGGCTTGGTTTTGGTCTAAAGAAAATCGCAACTCCCCTAAAGTAGAATTTTAAAAACTATATGTACTGACACATTAATGGGTAATGAAATAAATGAAGTCAGCTACAACCAGAATACTTTTACAAAGAAAGAGACTAGACTTAAATACAAAATTTCATAGTGCATTAGATATAGTAAGAGTATGTTTTGTGTAATATTTGTTGCATTACCTGTGGTGTGTGTGCACATTTATATATAATTGGATAATGGTTAAAAGTATTAGAAAACCCTACCCTATAACTTATGCTAGTTTTGTGTTACTGTGGAAAAATACCTGAGATAAATGACTGACAAGGAGGAAAGATTTACTTTAGCTCATGGTTTCAGTCCACTGTTGCTTCATCCTGTCACTTTGGGCCTGTGGCAAGGCAGAACATCACAGTGTGAGCATGTGGGGGAGCAGAGCTGCTCACCTTATGGTGGACAGGAAGGAGAGAGAGAGAGGCAGGAGCTGGGATCCCAGTATACTCTTCATGCTCCCAAATTACCTACCTCCTCCAACTAGGCCCTACTTTCTAAAGTTTCCACTGCCTACCTGTAGCTGTGGACCATTTGTAATACAGTGGTAGCACATGAGAATTTTGGGGGTGGAATTAAGATCCAAAACCTAACATAGCTTAATTCTTTCCACCAATATTCCTATACAATTATCTGTAATTCCACTGTGCCTAATAACTTATAACACTCTAACTAGAATATAGGCTCAATGTTTGTATAAAAGCGAATTATAAAGAGATCTTCTCCTATCTGATAGGAATCTATTAAAATGTCATTTGCTGTCAGGCATGGTGGTGCATGCCTGTAATCCCAATGCTTGAATGGCTGTGACAGGAGGATTGCAGCTTTGAGGTCAGACTTGGCAACTTAGTGAGGCCCTTAGCCACTTTTTGAGACCCTGTTTCCAAATAAAAAATAAAAAAGCAGGGCCGGGAATGTACCTCAGAGGTAGAATGCCCCTGGGTTCCATCTCTGGTACCAACAAACCAACCAACGAACCAACCAACCAGCCAACCAATCAACCAACAAATAGAATGTCATTTGCACTTTATGGAATTTTACTTTCTTTACCATTTGAGACATATCTCATTCACAATTCCTTCTACATTAGAAAAGGGGGGGGGGACACTACCCAGTTTGTTTGATAAAAGCAATGTGGTATTGATAACAAAATGTTACAAGAACAATACAAGAAGTTAGAAGCTAGAAGTCTTCATCAAATTTCCACATTTAGAAACTTTGTGACACTCAATAATATGCTCTCCCTAAACTCATATCCTGACTCTCTGTGGGGTGTTTTCAAAGCAGCATCTGGAGGTTAGGTTGTTTTTGTTAAAAACAGACTACATATGCCGAGACTTTCATACAGGGATTGTTTAACCTCTGACCAAAAGGACTAGGCAAGACAGACCAACTGTCTTCCAACACTTGATAAGCTGTCAGGTAAGAAAGGAAGAAGATTGTTTCTGTCTTACTCCACAAGCAGAATTAGGATCACTAGAAGGAAGAACAGTGGTTCACCCTGAAGAAGACTTTTCTCAGGAAGCTTCCCAGTAATGAAAGAACCACCTTATGTGGCCTTGAATTAACCAAAGTATTCATTCATTCATCAGAAAGCCATCTATTCTGGCTGCTGCAAATCTTCTATTGGTCCAAATATTCTTTAAGGCCTTTTTCAAATTCAAGTTCCTAGGAATCTACTTCTAACTAACCTTTTCCCTATTAGTCATTTATCTCTGCACATTCTACCCACACACCACATTTCCTTGCCATCTGTTTAGAGTTAAATAAATTATTTCTAATTGAAACCTTTACTATCATGATTTTAAATAGACATCATTTTCCAAACACTGAGCTTGAGGGATATGCATTTTTTTCCTGTAGTATTTTCAATTGGGTTATGAACCAATGAACTCATATTGTAGAATGTAATAGAAGAGGATGGAATGTAAAATTTAAAGTTATTGATGAGAAACAGAGACCTGCTTGGTGGTGGTCTTCAAGAAGAAGGTAAGGCAGGTATTATTCAATTGGAACTTGCAACAGAGAATGGGAAAGTGATTTGTCCAGTCACCAAGCTAAGAAGTGACCATACAGCTAATATGTAGTTACACAACTAATGAGGCTCAGACCTATTAATGTTCTTTGGTGAATCCTTGAATAAATATTAAACTTTCCACAGGAGAAGATGCATGAAGAGAAACTATTGACTTCTAATAAGAGAATTTTTAAGGGGCCCTGAGTCCAAATGTGAGTTACTTATTATTAACACGAAAAAGTTCACTGTCTCCTACTTTGCTTATTGTGCTGTTGAAATGTTAAAGGAAGCCTGGCATGGTGGCACACACTTGTAATCCCAGTACTTGGGAGGCTGAGAGCTGAGGATCCGGGTTCACGGCCAGCCTTAGCCACTTAGTGAGGCCCTCTGTGACTTAGTGAGACCCTGTCTCAAAATAAAGAACAAAAAATAGGATAGGACTGGAAGTGTAGCCTGGAGGTAGAATGCCTCTAGGTTCAACCCCCGGTACCGCAAAAAAAAAAAAAAAAAAAAAGGTTAAAGGAAACAGAAGATGCTTTTCTTAATAGTGTTTTTTTTTCCAAAGGAACCAAAAGGAGGTATCTTTATAGATAGACATTTCTATTCTGAAAATAAAACATTCTAAACTATAGGTTCCTAAACTTATTGCCTTTTGCCCCCTTTTCAAAAAAGAAGCTCAATTCCTCTCCTGGGCCTTCCACCACCCACTTCTCTTTAATCAACATCCCCAATTGCTCCACTGGATTGGTCTAGCAATGCCCCCCTCAGGAGCAGTATCATTGATTTTTGGGAATCTATATATGAGCTTACCTGTTGGACTTACATTTCAACCCTCCATACATAAGATATAGAAACATACGCCAAGTGCTGTTGGGAAAAGGGAGGCATAACTAAGACATTCAAGCAATACAGTCTCTGCCTTTTTCATATTGTAGTATCAACTAGTGGACAGCACTTGTATTTTTGTGTTCCCTCATGATTTCCAGTTTATTCTGTAGTATTCGAGGTCAAATTCCTGTCTACTGAATAAGAGAAGAGTGGAGGTTGGCTCCAACATAAGAGATTTTGTTCATAAATCTCTGGACCGGCCCATGAAATAGGGAAAAGGGCTGCGTTCTGATTCAGAAAATTCTACAGATTTGATTTGAAAAGACATTGGAGAGAAAGACGAGGAAGTGGTAACTTGAAAGTGAGATTTATTACCGTACATTAAGGAAATGATCTAATAGTGAAAGCCCATCAGGTTATGGTGAGAACCACACTTTTCTCTCCAGGACTTCTTATCTCTGCTTTTTGATGAATGGCCTCTTAGACATTTAGTGTACAAGGAAGAAGGAAGAAGTCGAGTCGGAGGGGCCATCCTGCAAATCAAGGCTTGCTTTTGCTGTTCAAGCTTGTCTTTCATAAGCTAACTCTGTCGCTCATGATACTACAGAGGTCTGGGCCTCTGTAGATTCCTTCTAGCCCTACAAAGCATGATGAGAGTTTTCAAAACTCTTTCTTTGGGGTTTCAATGGTGTCAAGTATAAGAAATCCCACATATTGCATTGTCAGAAGCCTCAAGAAACAACTTAGGTTCCAATTGACACAATTTATTTAAAAAAAAAATGAAAGTACATCATGCTCAATCAAAGTCAATCACTAAACTGAACTTGAAAAGGAGGTAGGAGGAGGGAGTGGGGTGGGAATTGGGGAAGGGTTAAATGAGAAATGTGTGCATGTATGCCTTTTTACCTATACCAGCTTGTACCTAACAAAGATGTATGATTACAATGCACCAATTAAAAATTAAAATAAAATGAGCTTAAAGGATCAGTGCTGAGGGGGCCGACAGGAGGCGTTTGTTCTTAAGCTTGCAGCAAGTGTTTATACTGGAACTGTAAGGAGGAGAGCTGGCTGTCTGACAGTTTAGGTCCTTGGCCTGCCTCATCCCTAAGTGTAACATTAGAGCAGGAATTTACCCATTTACCTTCCTAAAGAGTAGAATTTTGATGATTAAAATGAGAGCAAAAGTAGATAGTAAAAGTTCCATTTAATTTTTAAATATATCTGACCATTTTTACAGTCTCTTCTTTATTTTGTTCTTGTATTTATTTACTTGTTTTTTAATTAAATGATAATTTTAGAGAATTATAGATCATATGCAATTGTAAGAAACAATACAAGATGTTACAAAATGGTAACTATGGGAAAATAGCACATCATGGATATTGACATTGATATAGTCAAGATCTAGATCATTCACAAACATCCTTTATGTTGAACTGCAAGTTTTTATTTTTTTGTGGTTCTGGAGATTGAACTCAGGGGCATTCTACCTCCAAGTTATAACTCCAGCCTTATTTTATTTCTTATTTTGAAACAGGGTCTCACTAAGTAGCAGAGGGCCTCACTAAGTTACTGAGATTGGCCACAGACCTGTGATCCTCCTGTCTCAACCTCCCAAGAACTGGGATTACAGGTATGAGCCACCATTACTAACTCTATAATTTTAAAGAATGTTATATAAATGAAACCATGGGCTGCATAACATTTGAGACTGGCTTTTTCCCTCCATAATTCTCTGGAGTCATCCAGGTTGTTGCACGTGCCAATAGTTTATCTTTTTCAATGCTGATTAGTATTCTAAGATATGAATATACCACAACTTGTTTAACGATTAACCTACTGAGGACACCTGGACTGACTCCAGGTTTTATTATCATGAATAAGTGTTTCAGTAACATATACATACAGGTTTTTTTTTTTTTGTTTTTTTTTTTTTGCGGTACCAGGGATTGAACTCAGAGGCATTCTACCTCCGAGCTACACCCCCAGCCCTATTTTTTATTTTTTTTATTTTGAAACTGGGTCTCACTAAGTTGCGGAGTGCCTCACTAGGTAGCTGAGGCTGGCCGCAAACCCGGATCCTCCGGTCTCAGCCTCCCGAATGCTGTGATTACAAGCGTGCGCCACCACGCCCGGCTCTACATACAGGTTTTTATGTGAATGTAAATTTGTGTGTGTGTGTGTGTGTGTTTTTGTCAGTTTTGCTCCAGGTTTGTGAATTTTATTGATCTTTTCAAGGATCCAGCTCCTTCATTTGTTTTCTCAATGATTCCTCTTATCATTATCATTTCCTTCCTTCTGCCAGTTTCAGGTTTATTTATTTTCTGGTTTTCTTGAGGTTGGAGCCTGGATTATTGACTTTTCTTCTTTCTAATGTATAGATTTAGTGTTATAAATTTCCCTTTCAGCCTTTAGCCAGGTCCCACAATTTGTCATAGATGTATTTTAATTCTTATTGGCTTGATGCATACTTTAAACAGCTCCCTCTTGAGACTTCCTTTTTTCTTTCTTTCTTCTTCTTTTTTTCTCTTTTTATTTATTTATTTATTTTCATGTGTGTGCGTTACTGCAGATTCTGCCATGGGGCATTCTACCTCTGAGCTACACCCCTAGCCTATTTATTATTATTATTATTATTATTATTATTATTATTATTATTATTATTTATTTTGAAATAGGTTCTTGCTAAGTTGCTGAGTGCCTCACTAAGTTGCTGAGGCTGGCCTCGAACTTGCAATCCTCCTGTCTCAGCCTCCCAAGTACTCAGCCTCCCAAGTATGGGGATTACAGACATGTGCTGCAGCACCTGGTGAGACTTCTCTTTAACCCCTAGATTATTTAGAAATGTGTTCTTTGGTTTCCAAATGTTTGGATATTTTCTTATCATTGTTCTTTTATTGAATCTTAGTCTGAGTCTACAGTGGTTTGAGAGTATACTGTAGAATTTCAATTATTTTTACATTTTCAAGGTATTTTTATGGCCCAGGTCAATTTTAGTGCACGTTCTGTGAAAGTAATGAGGTTTCTGCAGTTGGTAGGTGGAGTATTCTGTAAATGTCAATTGGGTTCTTCTGTATCTGCTGATTATCTTTCTAGTAATCCTATTATTTTTCAAGAGATATTGAAGTTACCTATTATAATTGTAGTTTATCTACTTCTTTAGTTCTATCAGTTTTGCTTCACCTTTTTTTTTTGCTGAGTACATATTGAAGATTTTTTTTTGTTTTTTTTGTTTTTGGTGATTGTATTCTTATTATTACACAATGTTGCTTTGTCTCTGGTAACTTTCTTTGCTCTGAAGCTTATTTTATCTGATATAACCTATCTACTTTATTTGATTAATGTTTTCATGATACATGTTTTTCAGTTGTTCTTTTTTTTTTTTTTCTGCAACCTGCCTATGTTACTATAATTGAAGTGACTTTTTTGCACATAGTTGGGCTTTTAAAAAAAATTATCTCTGTCAATCTTTCTATTTTAATTGGTGTATTCACACCACTCATATTTAAGATAATTAATGAGATACTAAGACTAAGGTTTGTCATTTTATTTTTTGTTTTATGTTTATGTTCTTGCTGTTAATTTCTCTGCTCTTTAATGTAGGTTATTTAAACATTATTTGGTGTTTCATTTTGATGTATCTATATTTTGAGGTGTAAATAAGCTTTCTTAGGAATTGTTCTAAGTATTGCATTTTAAGTGTAGAATTTTCAGTCTACTGTGAAGAGCATTTTACTAGTTCAAATGACATCTAGAAAATCTTCTTTTCATGTGCTTTTATGTCTCTACTTATAATTGCCTTAAATATTTTCTGTATATATATTTAGAACCATGCCAAATAATGTTATGCTTTTTGTTTCAATTGTCAATTATATTTTTAAAAAACTTCAGCTGGCTCGTGCCTATAATCCCAGTACTTGGGAAACTCAGACAGGAGGATCCCAGGTTTGCAGTCAGTCTCAGTAATTTAGTGAGACCCTGTTTCAAAAGAAAAAGAAAGAAAGAAAGAAAGAAAGAAAGAAAGAAAGAAAGAAAGAAAGAAAGAAAGAAAGAAAGAGAAAGAAAAGGGCTGCTGGAGGTGTGGCCTGGAGGTAGAATGCCCCTGGGTTCAATCCCCCATACTAAAAAAAAAAAAGTATTTATCCATATTTTTGCTTACTGTGATCTTTCTTCCTTTCTGAAGTTCTGTTTTCTAATCCACTGATTCTTTTCTTTGTTCTTTTATCATCTCCCTCCCTCCTTTCTTTCTTTCTTTCTTTGGAAGGTACCAGGGATTGAACCCAGAGGCATTCTACCTCTGAGCTATACTCTCAGCCTTATTTTATTATTTTAAATAGTGTCTTACTAAGTGTTCATATGCTGGCCTTGAACTTGGCAATCCTCCTATCTCAGCCAATCAAGTACTGGGATTCCTGGAGTGTACCACCCTGCCAAGCCTGGCCAGTTCCTTTCTATTTAGAGAATTTCCATTAGCCTTTCAAGCTTTTTCTTTTGAATGCTGTGGGCTGAACCCAG
Source organism: Graphiurus murinus (assembly GCA_004027655.1). NCBI lineage: Eukaryota > Metazoa > Chordata > Mammalia > Rodentia > Gliridae > Graphiurus > Graphiurus murinus. The sequence continues at coordinate 4,549 of PVLC010038653.1, read as the reverse complement.
GCTTGTACTCCTGCTGAGCATGTGTCTACCAACAGCTACCTCCAGGCCCCATTAGACTTTCTTATACGGTAGATCTGCTAGTGACAAATCTTAGTTATTCTCTATTTCCTTCACTTGAGATTATATTGTTTTCCCTTTCATTACTGAAATATATTTTTGTTTGGTATAGAATTCTGGGTTGAAAGTTCCTGTCAGCACTTGAAAAAATACTATGCCGCTTTCTTTTGGTCTTTGTGATTTCTGATGAGAAATCATCCCAATTGTTTCACCCTTATATGTAAGATTGAATTTTTCTTGGTTGCTTTAAAGATTTTTTTGATTGCGTTGGTTTTAGAAGTTTAATTATGATGTATTTTGGTGTGAATTTCTTTGGGTTTATCTTGTTTAATCTGTAGATAGGTTTCTATCTCTTGACAGATTTATGAGGTTTTCAGCCATTTTTAATTTGCTTATTTTCCAGCCTCATTCTCTGCCTCTTCTCAATCTGGGATTCTGAGGGTGTGAATATTAGATCTGTCTGTTTTTGCTATAGTCCCACAGGTCCCTGAGGTTCACTTAATTTTACTTTTCAGTCTATTTTTCTCTGTTTTTCATTTTGGGCAATGTCTATTGTCCTGTCTTCTAATCCACTGATTCTTTTTTTTGTACTTTCTTTTCATTCTGCTGTTGAATACATCCATGGAGATTTTGATTTAGGTTTGGGGGGTTTTCAGTTTAAGAATTCCCCATTGCTTTTTCTTTGCTAGACTTACTTTTTCTTGGCAGCGACATACTATTTTTTCATTTGTTAAAATGTGTGCATTTGCTTACTGAAGCATTATTGTGATGGAAATGAACTGACATTGCATTGAAATAGCACTGACATGAAGGAAAGTGAAAAAGTGAAGAGGACATGTCACCAGTAGTCCTAACCTATAAGAAAGGACAATGGAAACTCTCCATATCCTCACAGAAGTTCTAAATCTTTGTCAGATAATCCTAAATCTCTGTGTTCCATCAATTATTTTTTTCATTGCTAGATCTTCCTGGTTCTTGTTATAACAAGTAATTTTCAATCAAAACCTGGACTTTTTAGTATTATAAGATTTTGGATCTTATTTCAACCTTCTGTTTCAGCTGGGTTTCTCTGATACCACTCTAGCAGGCAGGGCAACGGAGGGATGCTGCTTGCTAATGACAGGTGAAAGTAGAAGTCCAGCTTTCTCACTCAGCTCACTTTCATGTCAGAAGTGGGATTTCTCATCACTGTGGGGAGTGGGTGGTAGTTCCCACAACAACCCCCCATCCATAGCATTAGTGGAATCCACATGTGTGTCCTAGACCTCTACCTGCACCCAGCAGTAGCAAGATGCCACTCTGAGTCTCCCTTGAAATGTTGTCCATAGAGGCCTAGTGGAGAGTCGAAGTTTTCACCACCACCCCATGGTGATGAGGACACTGCTACTGGCCATAGAGGACGAAGGCCTGGCCTTCTCTGACATCACCCCTTAAGGGGTGTTTGAGTGCCCTATAAGAGCATTGGGAAGGTTGAAGTCTAGGTTTCCCACTTAGTCTTTGCTGTTGTAGGTAGGAGTGGGGCCACACTGTTTTGTTATGGTATTTGGCAGGGATAGAATAGTCGCTGTTTCAATGTTTTCTGTCTTCATAGGATGCTCCTTTACTGGTCTTTTGGTTATAGAGATGGGGCTTTGTTGGAACTCTCTCCTCACCCCCAACACCCACTGGTGTTTCTGGGGGCTGGATTCTCTGACTACAGGTCTGGGATACATGGGGCAACAAGGACCCAGGAGTTTACCATTGTATTGTTTCTTGGGTCCTGAGATTCCTAGCCAGACTGCTTTCTTTCTCTACCCTTCACAGTCTTCTAATATTTGGTATATATAATGACCAGGTTTTTTAGTTGTACTTAGTGGAAAGAATAAAAAAAAGTATGTCCACTCCATCTTCTTGGAAGTTCATTGTTTTGTGTTTTCTAAAAAAATATTACTTACATGACTATTATATATATGAGGTACTGGGGCTTTAACCCAGGGGCATTTTACCTCTGAGCTACACCCCCAGTCCTATCTTACTTTTTATTTTGAAACAGGGTCTTGTTATGTTGCTGAGGCTGGCCTTCAACCTGTGGTCCTACTGTCTCAGCCTCCCAACTACTGGGATTACAGGCATGCACCACCACACTCATTTTATAATCTTTATTTTATAATTACTGTGTTTAGAATTCTTGGAGGCCTGAATCTATTTTTTTTTTCTCATGCTCGTTTATTTTATGTTTGACGATCCTACGTGAGCCCAAATTGGTCTATCCAACCCTGTGCTGAACCTTGGACTTCTGTTGAGGATGTTTTTCTCCTTAAGGAATTTCCTTTCATTTCTTCTGCATGCCAGGATGTGCTGCCTGGGATCACTTTAGCATCTTCACTGAGTCTGTAATTTAATTCACTTCATTTTCAGGCTCAGCTTGTTCTCATTGCCTCTGTCTCAAAGCTGGTCTCCTGAGTACAGTGCTGATACAGGATCTTTCCTACAGGCATCTCTGCCCTCTTCCTCCTATGCATGTAAGTGTGTGTGTGTGTGTGTGTGTGTGTGTGTGTGTGTGTGTGTGTACAAGTATTGCTCAATGCTCAGGTTTTAGGTCAAGAGTTTTTTTTTGGAAGTTGAGAACTATACCCTTGAAGAACTTCCTTACTTTCTATGAGCCTATGAACTCTATAAGATTATATTCTAGCTCTTTTGTACAAAGAGAATTGTACTGCTAGAAGCTGAAACTATTTTTTCTTTCTCGTCTTCAAAAATAATAAAAAAAAAGAACTCAGTCAAATGAATTCTTAAAGTCTATAGAGAACACTGTATAACATTAGAGATGCTTTTCCCAAAGTATATTCTGTGGAAATTTAATATCATGTGACACAGATGCTAATGGGTTTTCAAAAAAAAGTTTCATGGTAAAAAAAATTGGGGAAAAATCATGCATATCTATGGCTTTTAGGAATATCATACATATTATTGTTTTAAAGGTTCTGATAGCTTATGTGGTAAGTACATCTTTTAAAACTGTGATTAACCGTGCATTTCCCAACTTATTTGCATAGAGAACCTCACACTTTATTATTTGTTTATTCAATTCATTTACAGCTATATCTATTCACATTTCACAGGGCACTAGAGTCCTACATAATGGTTCGGTTAATGCTGAATTAGCTGTGCTAAAAAGCAGTATATTTGGAGGTAGGAGACATGGGTTCTGGTCCTGGCTTTGTCAAGGTGGAGGATACTGACGAGTGCATAAAACATTTGAGCTCCAGTTTCCTCCTTCATAAGGAGGTTGAAGGAAATGATTTCTAGGGTGTTTTCCAGCTCCATCACTCTTCTCTCTCAGTTGATAGTGATTAATGTCTCCATCTAGAGTGTAAGAATGCATGGTTTGGGATAGCATTGGAAGTATGTGTCACTGCTTTTCTGGAATTACAAGGCTTCTCAGCTCCCCAGCACTTCCCTACCATGCCCCCTACTGTAGAGGACCTGTGCTGTGGCTTGGATGAATGTCTCCAAAGGGCCAGGTGTTAAAAGCTTGGTCTCCAGGTTGGTGCTACTGGGATGTGGTGAAATCGTAAGGAGGTGAGACCTTATGAGAGGTTCTTAGGTCATTGGTTCTTAGGTCATTGCACTCTAAGGGGATGGTGGGATCCTTGCTAGCCCTCTCAGTCTCTCAGTCTTTCTCCCTCCTGTTTCCTAGCTCATGATGCCCCGCCCCCTCCATGATGAGCCACGCTTGCCAGAAGCCCGAAGCAATGGGCCACCTGATCTTGGGCTGAGATCTATAGAACCATGAGCCAAAATATAACCTTTATCTTTATAAGTTAACTATCTCAGATATTTTATTATTATTCCTGGAATTTCCAAAGCCACCATCACTTTGTGCCCAGGTTGAATATTTTGATTCAGAGCTAGTTTTGTTTTTTCAATCACTGCCATGATCAGCCAGGCCAATATGCAACTGTAACAGAGCCTGTGATTGTGCCTTCCTCTCCAAGTCCATGAGAAGGACAGCCTGACCTGAGTGACAGGGATGCTGTTCTATTTCCCTAAATTGACTGGCTCAAAGTGAAAAAGCACTGAATCTGGAACCAGAAGAGCGGGTTTGAGTTATGGTGATCCTGGAAGAATCTTAGTCTACTTGGGAATTTCTTTACCCCTTTATCTGCTCTCTAACAGTGCTGGTGCTATTGTTTTGTCTAGACCTCAGGGCTCTTGTGTGGATCTAGGATGACTATATCTAGAATGCTGCTCTGTGTACCACAAAAGCTTAGCTAGTGGAAGGCACTGTAAGAGGCCAATATTGAATTTTATGTTTTAGGTCACTTGTAGTCCATAGAACAGTAGGATGAAACAATAACTAGAGATGCATGTGCTGAGGTTATGTAAGAAAGAAAACATAGGTATCTAATTTTAAAAAATGCTGTCATGAGGCTTTCCAGGTAAATAATGAATAAGGAAAAGATGGAGTCAATTTAGGCTAAAACATACTCATATGCCCAAGCTTATTTTC
>PVLC010038652.1:0-14641 GCA_004027655.1 Graphiurus murinus | reverse complement strand
CCTAAGAGGCATGACTATAGAGAAACATTTCAGCAAAGAGATCCCATGCTTTGATCATGGGTAGGTAACAAATAGTATTTTGTTATTTCAGTATTAGATATATAGGTGCAATTTACTTCTCAAAGACATGCCTGCTGCCTAATCATAATTTTTTCCATATTCTTGTCCCAAACAGCTCATGGTTTATAGATGTCTAAAATCCCACTAGTTTATCTCATACCCATGGACCCACCCCTCTGGCCCCAAAGGCCACACTAGTTATATCTCCTCACCTAGGAACAATCATCAGGTCTTGAGAACCAGTTGGAGGGGACAGAGCCAAAAATAGATGTCCACCTTCAGTCACTTCAACTATTCACTCATAAGAAGTTGCTTACAGCCCAACGGCTTGGATTCAGGGAAAGGTTTTGCATGATTTCCTTCATTACCATACATACTTTTCTTCTTAATGCTTTAATGATCTTTTTCTTGCCTACTTATTAAAAGCACTCCATGGAATCTGAATATCTCTGTACCATTAATTCTTCATTTATGATATATTGTCTTCTCAGGACTCACAGACTTGACACAGGCAAGCTTCTATAGAAGATGCTTTCTCTAGTCCTCTGCATGTATCTCTAGAAATCTCAGGATAGGACCAAATATTAGATGATGAGATTTTTTTAACACAGTTTTTTTTTTTTTTGCTAAGTTGTCTCAATAAAAGATTCTTTTGTTGTTCTAAATATTAGCAATGATTATCTTTATGCTACCTATCCCAGTATCTTATAAAAATGGGTCATAATGATTATTGTCTTTGTTATTATTAGCCCAGTTCCTGTTTTTGTGGGCATCTGATTCTTATTGTGGTTAAATGTCTTTGGTTGGATGTTTGTCACCATCATCACAAATCACCATAGACCTTGCGTCTGGGCTGTCCACATTCCTCCACTGTCAGAGGATCAGAAGAGCAGTGCCCTCCACTCTCTCCTCCCTCATGGGACTTCATACAAAGCTAAAGTCCACTTTCTACTAGGCTGGATGGAAAGCATGAGTCCTGAGAACGATAAGAATTATACCCCTGGGTGGTCTGCACAGCTCCCAGTCCTTCATCTGCCCTTAGGGGTATGTCTTTCTCTCTCTCTTGCAGTAAGCTGGCCTCTGGAACATTAGAAGCATGTGGAGGTAACTCTGAGGGTTCTTTTAGGGAACCTATTTTCTTTTCCTCTGATCTGGATGCCTTTGCTTTCTTTTTGAGAGGCCAATTTTTCAAACTAGCCATACCATTTCTCAACCATGTACTGGGGTGAAAAGTTACAAAATGCCTTTGTGAATGCCTCTCTATGGTGTCCTTTTTTGTGTAAGTTGAGTGGCTGCTGGCCTGCCCTGTTGAGGGACCAGGGATTCCAGAAATGAAGCTAGAACTAGGAAAATCAGAAGAAAGTTCTTCCTGTTTTTGTTGAGCCTGAAAAGTACAATCTATTGGAGAGGAACTTTCAGTGGGTGTGAACACAGAGTGTTCAGAAATCTGAGAAAAATCACTGTCCTGGGAGCTCACTGATGAGCCAGATGGGGAAGTGCCTGGTAAGATAAGCCGGAATAGCTAGACCGTGGGCACAGGTTTAGTCTTGAGGGTAAACCTTTCTCAGTGCTTTGGTTTGTGGCACTGTTGTTGCCCACTTCAATCCCCACGATCAAACTCTGATTAATAAGCTTCTGCCCCTCCATTTGCAAAGACTTATGCCGTTTGAGATACTCCTCCTCCCCATGCAAGAGATCAGCTTCACAGTTAGTTTTGTGCTGTTTCTCCGCACAAATCCCCCTGAGATAAGTCAGTTTGTAGTTTTGGTCATCTCTGTTGGGCTCTGAGCAGTGCCAATGTGTCCTTGAACTCTTGAGCGCATCTGCTGTGTGTGGTGGGGAGTATCCACAGGAATCTGCATCAAAGCATTGGTTCCTGGAATGATCCTGGGAGGGCATATGACTATAAGATGCCACAGAACCGGCTGCTGGCTTTGACTTACTGAAAAGTTTCACCTGACTTCCTTCACTACCAGACAAACTTTTCTTCTTACTGTTTTGATTAGTGGCATTTTTCTTGCTGAAATCAGTGCCGGTGACTAAACATGTCTTATCCCCTTCCTGGAGAGGTTGGTTCCGCTTCAGATAGTCTTCATCTTTTTGAGAGAGGATTGCATCAGAGCTGGACTTGCGTAGCTTTTTTTGGTAAAACTCCTTGAGATAGGAAAGCTCTGAGTCTCTGTAGTCAATTCTGGGCTCTGAGCAACACCGGCGTCGCTGCAAGCTTTTGGGAGCATCTGCTACAGCTGCAGACAGGTAGCTGGGTGTGCACGTGCCAGATGGGGCCCTGGCATGCTCCCCTACTACAGCTTTTCTGTGTGTTACTGTAACGTTCACCAGCTTAGACTCAAGAGGCTGCTTCATTGGGATGTCTTCATCTTTAGAATGCTCTAAGTCAAAATCACTCAGGGTTAAAAGGCCTTCTACCTCAGGCTGGCCAAGGTCATAGTCACTGAGGGTTAAAACAGAGTTCATGCTTCTGCTTCTTTGGCCAAGTTTCTTCACCAAATCACTACATGGAGCGTCTACATCCTCATTTACCTCCTTTGCCAAGCTGTCATAGGAGGAGCCATTTAGTTGGAAGCAAGAGATATCTGGGACATTCTCTTTAGTGTCACATCTCACTGAAACTTCTCCCAAGAGGGAAGTGATTTCTTCTCCAAATATCTGGCAGCAATTTTCAATCAGAAACTGTATAAGCAGGGAAACCTTTTTTGTAAATCCATTTTCTAGTTCTGGGCTAGAGGAAGTAGGAGGCCAAAGAATACTTGGAGTGACACACACTGCTAAATTAAATGCAGTCATCTGATTGAACGACGACTCTAGTTCAATGTTGTGTAATAGCCCAAACAGATACCTTAAGAGAATAATGTTGGCTCGCGGAAGGTGGTCTAATAGCCTTTTAATTGTATTTATTTTCTCTTCATCATTTCCTTGATCCATTACACAGACCCAGTGGTCATAGAGATCTGATGCAAAAATACTTCCTGGGATATTTCGTAGAAAGTCCTTTAAGACTGATGCTAGCACAAAAGTAGATTCAGAGTCTAGGTCTAGTTCAACTCCCGAATTCAGTTTTTCTTTTAGCACTCGGCAGGATTTCGCATTGGCCGACTGCCTGAAGATGCCTTTTGTGAGGGGGCCTTTTTGATTAAGATAGAAAAGCATGTCCAAGATAGGTTTGGGCAGCTTGTCATCCTCACAAACCTCTGGTAGAGAAACTCCAAACAGCTGTCCCAGCATGGGGGATGTGGGAGAGTCCGGCGAATTGTCCAGGTGAGTGCTAGAGTCCCTCCAAAAGGGCCAGCATGAGATAGATCTTCTCCTTGTTACTGTCTTCTGACCCGAATCACTCAGTTGCTGAGCTGCAGCCAAGCAGCTGGGTTTCAAGATGAACTGGCACTGCATCTTTTGGGGCAGCTGTTCCATGAGGAAGAACTCTTGGAGATTGGAAGGGGTGGCAGAGTCCTTTGATCTCAGTGTCAGGAGTGCAGTGTCTTGAAGATTGCTCATTTTAATCCCATATGGGTATTCATGTCCAATGAGTGGGTGTGATGCTGCTGCTTTTCCAGAATTGACCCATAACTGATAATCTCTCTCAGAGCCAGGTATGCCTAGCTTCGACAATGCCTTGCTGATAACTTCACTTGCTGTATCTGAATTCATTATTGTGATAGTTTTATAATAGGCACAATTCCCAATGTCCTTGGTAAAGATTTTTAGGGGGATGCTCTTCGGATAGTCCTTCTTTTTTTCCAGATTGATGTATCTCTGAAGGAGACAGAGCCATTCGTCCTTTTGTTCTGGAGTGCTGAAAGTAGCCACAAAGTTCACTGTCGGCCAGCCCAAGACAAAGGATTTCATGGCACTGGTGTTACCTTCTCCCACTTCATCTCCACAGCTTGCAGTCCACATGTAACTTAATTTAATTAGATTTTTTAACTTAAAGTTATTGTTATATTTGATTTTGGCCACAACAAACAGACCGTCAAATAGGAAAAGATGCCGCTCCTGCCTCTGCAGTCCTCTTTTGAGCTCTACCCGGCCATCAATCAGCAGAGTTCTACTGGAGCACACAGATGATGACAGAAACGCGTATGTGTCCACACTAGCAGAAGGTCTTTCTCTGGTACTAGGCCGTTTTTGCAGGGCTTCATCCCGCTTAAGAGGTGGAGCACTTCTCCTTTTTGCTCGAGTTTTCCTTTTCTTCCCCATTGCCGCCGCAGCAGTTCGGGACTGACCCCGGAGGCCACCTGGGTAACTGGGGGCCCGGAGCCCCGAGGGCCAGGGAGGGGCGACCCCCCAATCCGCACTGGCGGACCAAGGGGCGCCGGCTGCAAATCCTGCTGCAGGAGGCTATGCGCGGGAAGCTGCGAGATGGACTCTGAGACTGATTAAGACTCTAGAAAGCTGAGAACCGAGGGATTCCGAGGGAGAGCGAGAGCAGGAGCGGGAGGCGCGCCGCAGCGTGGCGAGGGCGGAGGGTGGGTGGGAACGGTTGTGGCCACAGCGAGCCGGGCAGTTGGGTCCCCAAGGCAACGTGGGGGTCGCGGGGGACGCGGGGGACGCAGGGACAGTGAGGGCGCGAGGCCCCCGCTCAGCATCCGCTTGCTCACCTTGTTGGTGCCGAGGCCTCCGCGAGCTGGGACACCCCTATCAAGGATGAGGAGTGTCCCGGCTGCCCCCCTCCCCACCCACCCAAGGGTTCTGGACCATGGACTGCAGCCTGAGCACTGCCCCGCCTGACCCGCCCCTCTGCTCCTGGCCTAGATTATGTTTTTAATCCACATTGCCAGTCTAGGTCTTTTAATTGGGGAGCTAAGACCTTTGACATTTAGTGTTTTTGAGATACGATTTTTGTCTCCTGTCATTTTAAGTTCTATTTTCTGTTTGATGTAGTGTTGTTTCTCCTTTGCTTAGGTGCCCACCTGCTGGAGTTTGCCTCTTCTCTGGTTCCGGAATTTGCTTCTTTTTTCTTCTTTGTGTTTTTTTTCTTTAAGTATTTTCTCTAGCGCTGGCTTGGTAGTCATGACTTCTTTATGTTTCTGCTTGTCTTGTAATGTTTTTATTTCTCCATTAAATTTGAATGATATCTTTGTTGGGTATAGCAGTCTTGGTTGGAATTTTTTTTTTTTTTTTTCTTCATCCAGGGTCTGGAGTACATCACACTAGCACACTAATCCCTCCTGGAATTCATAACTTGGATTGAGAAGTCTGGATGTTAACTAGGCCATTCTGAAGAAAAATAAATCAATTTTATGGAATGAAACCAAAGGAAGACAATTACTTCATTTTAGTATCAATGCTGCAATGTAACTACCTTGAGATATGAGCGCCTCCTCACCCTGTGTTTTAATTCTCAAAATGACCACTAGTTGATAGCAAACTGGTTTTTCAGCTGGACTTTTTAAAAATGTGCTCTTTACTTTAGTTTTTATGATGGGGTATAAGAGAGTCTCCAGATTAAAAAGGAGAGACCTTCAATAAGCAAGGAAGTTAACTGAAGGGGATGGAGGGGGGGGGTTGTGGGGAGACACCCTAATGCACACGATGTACTTTCACAAATATATCAAGGTCAATCACTAAACTGAATTTGAGAAGGAGGGAGGGTGAGGGAGTTGGGGAAGGGGTTAAATGAGAAATGTGTGTATATATGCCTTTATCAGCTTGTACCTAACAAAGATGTATGTTTACAATGCACCAATTTTATATAAAAAATAAAAATAATAAAAAAATAAATTTCACAAATGATTAATAAAATTCATTTTAAAGAAAAAAAAGAAAGTTTAAAATTACATATGTGGCTCTCATTATATTTTTCTTGGTCAGTGCTGTTTTAGAGACTTTTATAGAAGTTTAGTATTGCCATAATATCCAAGTATATTTTTATTATATTTTATAAGTGTATAATTAGCCACAACATATTGAAAATGGAAAATACAATCAACTAGTTTTACATCATAAATAGTTTTTGAAATGCTACTTTAATCATTTACAACCTCTGGAGCATTTTAACCAGTGTGTTTGCTATAGGAAAATATATGCATTGTCAATTTCTCAAGATTCTGTGAAATATTATAAAGAACTGACCGTTAGATTGATTTGATCATCTATGAAAAAAGTGATTGATAAGGATGTCGTATAATTATCAGATTATGCTTGTATTTATTTTTATGTAACTTGCATATTGGAGTCAGAAAGAATATCATAAAAACTAAGGTAAAGAGCACATTTTTAAAAAGCATTGATACTATAATGAAGTAATTGTCTTCCTTTGGTTTCATTCCATAAAATTGATTTATTTTTCTTCAGAATGGCCTAGTTAACATTGGACTTAGAGTTTGGCACATGTGAACTTGTGATTTACAGAGCAATTTTTCTCATCAAAACCTGGGCAGAACCATTTATTTTAAAACCAATATTTATTTTACAATGGGAAGATGGAGCAGATTAAAGGAGCATAAGACCATGATAAATCACCCAATCTTTATCCCATAGAAAATCTCTTCAATGGCTCTTAAAGTAATGGCAGTAGAACCGGCTCATAGAGTTTGTGTTTGTGTGTTTTTCTAGAATATGGTATAGTCATGTAGACTAAAATCTAATTAATAAGGAATTTATAATAATTTGACATAATCTATGTGATTCTTTCTCAATAAAAAATACAAGGTGTTCTTTCCTTAGCCCAGTTTCTAAGTCCTGTTCCTAATTCAAAAGGGAATCCAGTCTAGAATACTTAGCTGTTTCAAATCAAAGACTCAAGACATGAAATTTCTTTCGGTCTTTTTACTTAGTAATCAATGTTTACATTAAATGATTAAGAAAACATAAATGTATATTTATTAGAGATTTTTATGCAATATTGATGAAGAAAGAAATTTTTATAACCTATTTTACTTCTTTTGAGTCTCATTTACGTCTTAGTGTTGTGGGATAACCCGGTCCCACACGTGGGTCCTTGGCTTCCGTGAAAAAAAGAATTTTAACACGTGCCATTTAGGAACAAACAGTAGGAATTTATTTAGAAAAAATAAGGAAAGGGGGAGAAAAACGGGTGAGCAGGCATCTTCCTATCCAGACGCGCTTCCCAGGTCCCAAGAGATCGAGGCGGGGTATAAGTCCCTCTTTTATAGGCTTTCGAGAGGTGGGCGCAGAAGAAGTCTGGACCTCCTCCTTCTTCCAGGTATTGGTGGGCGACAGGTAGGCGGTCCAAATTGGGCCCTCCTCTTCCTCAGGTTGAGATGGGTCTGACCTTTGCCCTGAGTGTCCAGTGGGGGCTGGGATTCAGGGGATTAGCGAGGTGTGGCCCACTTAGACTTTTCTAAGATTGAGCACACCCTATAGGGTGGGGTCAGCTAGAACTCTTCAGATTTTAAAACTATCTTTCCCTTCCCCCCCCAATGTCTCCTTTCTGCCTAAATTTTATTCCTTCTGTCCTACATCATTAGGTTATAATGATTTCTGTAGTTAAAAATAATAGAGCTACATTTCTCTAATAATATTCTTTAGTATTAGTCTACAATAGTGAAGTTATTTCATATAGAACCTTGGACCAATTAAAGAACAATAAAGGGGAAAAACTACTTGAAATCGAAGAGAAGTGTGTGTGTGTGTGTGTGTGTGTGTGTGTGTGTGTGTGTGTGTTTTAGTGAGTATTAAACCCAGGGATACTCTACCTCTGAACTACATCCCTAGCCCTATTTTATTCTTTATTTTGAGACAGGCTCTCATTAAGTTTCTGAGGCCCTCACCAAGTTGCTGAGGCTGGCCTTGACCTTTGATCTTCCTGTGTCTCAGTGTCGCAAGCATTGGGATTGCAGGCATGTGTCACTTCACCCGGCTCTTCATTTAGTCTAATTTTACAAAATGGGAAGTCTGTGTCCTATTGTGGAATGGACATCTGGAGTCTGTCTCTAGAAACTTGTAGACTCTAGGCCAGGCATTTGCAAACTTTTTCTGTAAATGACCAGAGAGTAAGAATTGCAGGTGTTCAGTCACAGCTACTCAACTCTTGCTGTTATTGGGTGAAAGCAGCTACAGACGATATACAGATGAATAGGTGTATATATGTCCTTGACTCGGCAGTTCTGTGTTTACAAATATTCCTTAAGGAAATAGAAGTTTTGGCAGAGGTAGATGCAAGTTTCTGTCATGGTATTATTTAATGACATGGAAAGCTGTTTATGAGCCTTATTAATGAAAAGAAAAGCAGCAAACTGAAATTTAAGCTGTGATCCTACATTAATAAAATGTATATATGTATGTATGTATGTATATCAGGTCAAATCAAGTGGAACTGCTGACAAGAAACTATTGTCCACATAATGGAAATTTTTATGGTCAAGCTAAGATTGATATATAGAGACTGAAAGACGATTCACCTTTAATGTTCTGGAAGAAATAGAAAAATTTGTATTCTACTCTCTTTCATCTGTTCAGTTGTTACAATAAGCATGTTCAAACAATGAGAAACACTGTACAGGTTTCTTAGTGGAACAAAAGAAATACTTTACCACATCCGGGTGGTGGTTAATCAGTGATGAAGTGGGGAAGGCGTGCACACACTGGTGGCCAGGCCGCTGCTGCTGTGGCAGTGGGCGCTGGGAGCTGTATCCTCTTTCCCGTCGGTGACTCCATCTCCCCTCTGCCCTACGCCGATGCTGTCTAACATTCGATTCATCAAATCATCTCCTCCGTCCAGATTCCTTGTACATCAGATTGCTGCCCGATTAGGATTTGGCTTTGCATGGAGGACATCTCCAGGAAGGAAGTAAATACCCTGGTCATTCTGACCTGTGTGCCACAGTGGTATTGCAAACTCTACACTGCTGCTTTGATATTCTGATTTTATATGTTGGTCTTGTGAGCGTGCTTAATGAAGTCTGCCTCTTGAGATATGGAGTCCCTACTGTGTGCTGGGAACACCAAGACCCTGGGGTAGTGCCAGTGCCTTTAGGGAGAGAGCCCGCTGCCATTCCTCAGACAGCATTCTATTTTTTTATATGTGCTTTTATTGGTGCATTGTGATTATACATCATATTGAGGTTCAAGGTGAGACAAACATATATGCACACAGCACTTGGGGTGTTTCTTCCAGATCCCACCCGCTCTCTGTACATGTTAGCCAGGTTGGTAGTGATACCTTCATAAATGGACACAGCATTATGTCACCTGTTTCCTTCATTGGTTCTCCTTTTTCCTCTCCCCACCTCACAATCCTCTTCCACTATTCTACTGGCCTCATATATACACAGAATGGAATTTTCCTCAGCCATAAAGAAGAACAAAATTACGTCATTTGCAGGAAAATGGATAGAACTGGATAATATTATGCTAAGTAAGATCGGCCAGTATCAGAAAGTTAAGAGTCATATGTTTTCTTTCAGACATGGAAGCCAGAGGGAAAATAGAAAACAAAATGGACTGTGGCTTAATGAGGAGAGAGACCAGTAGAATAGCAGCCTACACTTCTGCTCAGGAGTCTCTTCCTATTTGAAACCCTGCCTCTTTCTGAAGTTTGAGTTCTGCAGATCTTTGTGTGTTCTCCCTTCAGCCCTTGCTAGCTCTGTTTTCTTTGTTGCTTCTTGTTGCCAGGCAGAAGCATGGTGTGGAGAGACCGCTGCTCAGGAGACCTGGTTTTGCTGCTGGTGTTTAGCTTTCTCCTGGAGTTTCTCTCCGGTGACACTGATTTCTAGCACAGAAGGTGCTGTGCTTTGGAGCCGACCTGCAGACAAAGCCAGTCCCTCAGGCCTGCTATGAGGCTGGAATCCCCTCTTCCCAACTACAGGGATTGGCAGCCGTCCTGGTGTGAAAAGCTGCAGGCTGGTCCTCTGCCTGAGAGGAACAGACATTTCGTCAGGCCGCATGTTTTGCGCATCAGTGTCTGAACTGGCATGTCACTGTATTTTGATACGAATGCTCAAACCACACATTAGGGACAATTTCTTCCCTATTTGGAGCATAAGTCAGAACGAGTGTATCTCCCCTAGAGAAAATAAAGTGGTCTCTGTGAGAGACACTACTTCATTAAAGAGAAAATATTTTCTCAGTAGGCCAAAGTGACTGGCTAAATACAGCCACAAATCAAAGATCGTTCCTATCCAAAGCTTGGCGGTCAGTTTGTCCATGAATTAATGTGCGTCTGTAGAATTTGTATTTCCTATAAAATATTTGCACATTTTCTCATTTTGGTAGGCGAGAGGAAAATCCTAATTCGAGATATATTCCTTTGTCAGTTTGGGGGCTGGTAGGGGATGAGGGTTCTTCATATTTAAAGAAATCTCCAAAGCAATTGGTAAAAGTACTTACAGAACTTGAGGTTAGGCATCTTGAGGAAGCTTAGGTCTGAAAATTGAAAATACTTCAGTTCTCAGTGTTGATTGCATCACTTTGCAATGTGGTTAAGTTATTTTTAAAAGTCAACTGAATGCATTTTGGTCTCATCAATGAAATGTATCACGAACCATAAAGTTTGCAGAATGATGTTGGGAAAAATAACAGTTCACTTTTTCTTTGTATTGAGAAAAAATGAAAATTGCCCTCTTTCCCTTTGCATCTGTGCTATAAAAGTTTATAAATTTATGTTGAATGTCTAGGTGTCCATGTGAGGGGAGCTCAGTGTATAAATCTGAATGCTACCAAGAAGACAAATAATTTTAAAAAGTTGTTAAGTGGACAAGCTGGGTCTAGAACAAAATGATTCATTTTCTGTGTAATGTATGTTCTAAAAATTAGGAGATAGTCACACAGAAAAGAGAAAATGAATGTAGATCAATAATTTAATTTAGCTCTGACCTGGCTAAGTTTTATAGCATGGTTCATAATTTTTCAACAAATAGACCCTTAGGATTTTCCATACAGTATCTCAGTTTTGTATTGATCTATCTTAATATAGGAATGGCAGCTCTCTAATCTTTAACAACACACTGTGTCGGCCTGCAAATGTTAAGCAAAATATGACAACCTGTATATGCCATTTATTCTGTTTTCAGAACTACTTTCACCCTAGCTAAATCATTTTAAAACCCAGAAGAGAAATGGGTAGTAAATGAATGGTGGCTTTGAGGGCAAGGTCATGGAGTTCTCTTTTAGTTAATAGACTCTGAGTCTTTCTGCATTACTTAATTGCTTATTAAAAGTGGAACCCTGGATGTATTATGTACCACATATATTTATTTGGTGAAAAATTATTAATTTTGCTTAGACAGGAACCTTGACTATTAATCAGGAGGCAAGTGATCAAATGACTTTCACAGTCATTAGTTATTTTTAAAAGTTCATTTATAAGGCCCATAGCAATAGAAGTAAGGGTCTTTTTGTGAGTCTATTCTCTCTTTTTTTAATTTTTTTTTGTTGTTGTCGTTGTTTGAGGAACTGGGGATAGAACCTAAGGGCATTACACTTCTGAGATACACCCCCACCCCTTTTTAGTTTTTAAATTTTGAAACAGGATCTTGCTAAGTTGCTGAGGCTAGCCTCAAACTTGTGATCTTCTTATCTCAGCCTCCCAAGCACTGGGATCACAGGTGTGCATCACCACGCGCCCAGCTTCTGTTTTCACTTTTAGTACTACGTTCATTTTACTCCCTCAACAATTATAGGATACGTGCATTGATGATTCAGTGATAGTAAGACTGTCAGCCCCTAGCCTCATGAAGCTTACAGACAGTGAGTGAAAGAGACAGGAGTCAGTGTCAAAAGGGGTGCAGAATGTCAGGAGACTCAACTTTGCTTGACTCCTGTCTCTATTCAGAAAATGATCCTCGGCACAAATTTCCAGATTCGTCTGGAAACCCAATCTAACCAATTCTAGCAGTTATCTGAGAAAATATTGTTTGTAGAATGTGGAGTCATAGTTTCTTAGAGTCAGAAGAAACTTGAAAAGGTGCCCAGGGGTTATCCCTGCCTTGCCTGCCTCAGCCTGGCCACATCTGATGCCTGGTGGGCGCATGCTCACCTGGGCGGCCATATGCTTGTTGGAAACTTCTTCCATGAACTGCAGATGATTCCCCTGATTTCTCTTTGTATTGATTCCAACACTGTATCATGGATAAAATCATAGCATTGCATTTTCTTATTATTTGGAGCACTTTTAATAGTTTTCTACTTATTCTAGTAATTTTTTTTTTTTTTAGTACTGGGGATTGGACCCAGGGGCATTCTACCTCCAAGCTACACCCCCAGTCCTATTTTTTAATCTTTATTTTGAAACAGGGTCTCACTAAGTTGCAGAGGGCCTCACTAAGTAGTTGAGGCTGGCCGTGATCTGGATCCTCCAGTCTCAGCCTCCCAAGTACTGGGATTACAAGCGTGCGCCGCCACGCCTGGCTTGAGTAAATTTTTTATTAGTTCAATAACAATTTGAAGACAACAACAACAGTCAACAGGCAACTGGAGTTACCTGCTTCAGTTTTGTTTTGTTTTTTTCTCATATTAGGTTGCGATACTTATTTCTTTTAACTTATTTTACATTTGACGTGGTGAGCAGCCCTTCGTGGTGCCCAGGTCCCTTTCAGTGCACTCCATTTTAACACATATATAAAGTGCTGTCTCACCAGGAGGTTTTGGAAGGGCTTCCCAGAAGAGGTAAAATTGACCCTATGCTGGGTCTGGAAGGGTTTTCTTCAGGAAATTGGGGCTAGGAAGGGCCCTTTCAGTGGTGCACTTAGAACAAAGCGTTAGTGACATGCCCACCCACCTCTTTTTACCAGGCCATCTACACTCTTTAGTTAGGTACCCTCCCCTTTGGAGACTTTTTGTTCTTATTTTTCCCAATTTTCTTATGAACTTGACTATTCTGTCACCTTTACCCCTTCCTCAGTATTGTTTTACAGGTTGAGGAAGAGTAGCTGGAAGTTTAGAGCTTGAATTAGGAAGTGAGTCTGGATTCAGTCCATGTTTTGCATGTCTCTAGACAAAGTAGGGTACCTCTTTGAGATCTGGCATTTTATTCTTTAGAGAAAACATTACTGAAACCTTTAGCAACTTAGCCCAATCCTGTTTCAAAATAAATAAATAAGTAAATAAATAAATAAATAAATATATAAATATATAAATAAATAAGGCTGGGGATGTAGCTCAGAGGTAGAATGTCCTTGGGTCCAATCCCTAGTTCCAAAATAAATAAATAGATAGATAGACAGACAGATAGATAAAATGGATAAAACAATACCCACTGTGCAAAGTACTTAAAAAAGCTAGCAGGTCGAGTGTATGTGAAGGGCTTGACCTCTTGTAGGTGCCTAACACCCTCTGGCTACTGTCCTCGCCTTCTCGCTAGTGAACTCCAGCTGAGGCTCCCTTCTGTCCCTTTTGGTGCTGTAGCCCCCTGCCCAGAGGCCTCAGCACATGCCCTAGTTCACAGATGTTTTCCACAAAAGTGCCCTTAGTGGCTAATAGAGGTACAGCTAATACAATTTTTTCCAGGTTCTCAGTTTGATGATTTTTTTTTTTATCTCCATCCTCATTTCCTTCAACTTCCAGGTGGAAGGGACCCAGCTACACACACACACACACACACACACACACACACACACACACACTGGGGAGGGGGTAGGGCTGGACAAGGATCAGACTTGACACATTTTCCCCTCAATCCCTCTCCTTTTGGGTCTCCCTGGATACGAGGGCCTGGGTCCCTCCAGTCTCACCTCACAGCTCCATCTGGGCACCCAATCATTTCATTCTGGTCAAGATTTCTCTCGATAGGTTTATTGCAAATTGCTGCAGCTGCAATCAGTGTTTACAATCTGATGACAAGTTGGAGTCTAAGGCTTGTCATCACTGTTTAATTAACCTCAAATTAAGCAGTTTCTGGCCACATTCCATACCCTTCCACAGCCCATCCCATCTGCCTACCGGGTGCAGTGAATCCCGACGGATTCCAGCAGGAAGCAGGCTGGTCCCACTCTGAGAAACAGCAGTATGACCCTTGCTCCTCCCTTGCCCACGAGGGGAGGGCTGAAGCTAGGTAGCCAAAGACCTGGAAGGGGAGGGGAAGAAAGGGCAGCATTTTTCCAGTTCTTGGAAGCAGTCTGAACTGCAAAGGAGAAGAGCCAACAAGTATTCCAGAAATGGAGGAAACTGTTCTCAGTTTTAAAATAGCTCTGTTTTTCTCATTGCAGAAGCTGTATATGTCTGTAGTAAGATTACAAATGTGATTTTCAAAAAGGAAAAAAAAATAAAGACCACTCAAAATCTTACTCTCATACCTGCTTTTGAGCTTCCCTGGTGGCCATGAACAACCACAGCCACACGTGGCTCTTGAGCATTGAAAATGTAGCAAGACCGAATTGACCCATGCTGTAAGTCCAAACTGCATACCAAATTTCTTTTTTTTTTTAATTTATTTTATTTTATTTTATTTTTTTTATAATTAATTAATTTTTTTTAGCATGGATTTTTATACATTTCTTGGGTACAACAGGGTTAATTACACATTTTTGTTGGGTACAAGCTAGTATAGGTAAAGACATCCATGCACATATTTCTCATTAACCCTTCCCCAATTCCCACCCACCCTCCCCCTATCTCCTGGTCAGTTTAGTGATTGACTTTGATGTGATCTTGTAAGTACATCATG
>PVLC010038650.1:0-14636 GCA_004027655.1 Graphiurus murinus | reverse complement strand
TGAATTTCCCCAAACGGCCGACTCGTGAAATAGGAGCATTTTGACATCTCCATTGACGATTCTGAACACACGAAGAATGACAGGAAATCCTAGAGACCATTTGTAGATACTCTAGCCTGGCAGCGAGGACGGTTATTCTGGGGGGGGGGGACTGGGGAATGAACCCCAGAGCATTCTACCTCCGAGCTACACCCCCAACCCTATCTTATTTTTATTTTGAAACAAGGTCTCACTAGGTCGATGAGAGTCTCGCTACTTGCTGAGGCTGTCCTCCAACCTGTGATCCTCCTGTCTCCGCCTCCCAAGTCCTGGGATTACAGGTGTGAGCCACCACGGCCGGCTTCTTTTTGTGTTTTTATACTGCATCTCACCGGGTGCTCATCAGAAGCCAGATAAATAAACTATTCTTAGCTTCATGTTGCAGACGGGGAAACTGAGGCTTAGAGCGTTCACCCACTTGTCCGTAGTCGGCAGGGAAGACATGGATCACGGTGGGTTCTCTGTTGCCTTTCCCCGATTCCCAGGCTCTAAGATCCAAGAGGGCACGCAGCTCTTCCTCCAGATCCTACGCCGTCGACACGCACTAGGCACCCGGTGACTGTTTACTGGATGAGGGGAAAGGAGCCAGTACCCGAGTGACAGGGTCTGCAGGGAAGGGGAGGGCAGGGTCAGGTCTGCGCCATGTCCCTTTCTGGGGTTTGGGCTGGGGCACCTAAGTGGGGGGGACATTTACACATTATCTGATGACTCGACCACCACTCGACCATTCCAGGCCTGGAATGTTTTCACAATTACATGTGATAGTCCGCTTTTTTTGTAGCCACGAGCTGACAAGAACAAGGCAGAGGAGGAAAGGTTTATTTGCCTCATGGTTTCAGGTTTAGTCCATGATTAGCCGGCTGCAAGGCAGAAGCATCGTGACAGCGGGATGCGGCAGAGGAAAGCCACTCAGCTAATGGCAGCCAGGAAGCAGAGAGAGAAAGAGAGAGGACCAGGGACAGATGAGTCCTCAAGGCCAAGGCCCCAGGGACCCACCTCTTCCAGCTATACCCGACCTTTGACCTTTGAACCTTGCTGCATCGGGGACTGCACCCGAGCTTTTGGAGGATGTTCCAGAGTCAAACCATAACTAGCGGCCTCAGTAAGCCTTGGTTACGGCGGAGAATCCCTGTTCTTCAGTGTCACTGTGATCCTGGACATCAGGTCGGGAACAGCACTGTGAGCTGGATTCCCAATGGCGAGAGGGTCCGTGTCATCGGGATTATCCACAAGGCTGTCTTTGCACGGCCCTGGGATGCCACATCAAATCCATGGACGACAGTGAGATCATTTTAGGTCAGCTCAAGAAGGGCTGCAGTGGGCACTGGCCTGTGCCGCGTCCCCCAGGGGCTGGGAAGGGGCCCAGCAGCCGGCTGAGGACCGGGGCTGCAGGGCTGGGCTGCCCGGGGCTTGGACCTGCTATGCCATTCCCCAGGAGGACCCACCTCCTAGAGGGCAACGTGGAGGGGGAGTTACCCAGATAATGCTCGGAGAAGGTGGTGAGCGCTTGATCCATGGAAGCTAGTGTTATTACTCTTCTGTTATTTGTCTAATAAGACTAATGCCCAGAACTGAAAACTTCCAAGGGTTTGGATGGAGTCAGAGTTGGGCTTGGCCCAGGAAAGAGAGAAAGGGTTTCTATGGTAACTCTCACCATCTCATTAAAAAGAGGAGGAAATCAGGAGGGAACCAAGGCCAAGAAAGGATGTCCAGAGTCACCAGTAAGAAAGAAATTCGAATTAAGACCAGAAAGGAGATGTGTTAGTCCTCCTCGGATGGCAGAAATCGGAGAGCAGGCTCTGCCGGTGCTGGGGAGGCAGGGCCCAGGAAAGGACCACGGACAGGGCAGGGACGCTGGGGTCCTCACCCCGCCCTCGGGAATTTGGGTCTGAACGACCTGGAGACCCGGAGCTGCGTGAAGAACGCTCGTGGCTGAAGACCAGGCAGCGGCCAGAGAGGCCGACAAGATGCCCTCCTAGAGGCGCACCAAGAGGGGGCTTAACAACTTCATGCTGGGCGGGAAGCCGAGAACCCGTGTGCAGTGAGGAACATAGAAGTCACAGAAACAAATACCTGCTCCCAAACGCTAGTGCACGCTTCACACTTCACACCTATAAACCAAAGGGCACGCATCCGGTGTGGTTTGGGTGTGGTTTGCTCCCCAAGGATTCATGTGTTGACAGCTTTGTCCCCAGGGTGGTGGTGTTGGGAGGTGGTGTGGACCTTTAAGAGTGGGGACCCAGTGAGAGGTCCTCAGGTTGTTGGAAGGAATTAAGGTAATTCCAGTGAGGTTCCTGACTGACTTCTCAGGAGAGGGTTGCTGTAAGAGCAAGCAGCCTAGTCTTGCTCAGGTCTCTGGTTTCCTCTCTGGCACTGTGATCTTGTCCCCTGCACACGCACCTGCCATGATATCATCACCAGAGGCCATATTGAAGGGGTGGAGGCCTGATCTTGAACTTTCAGCCCCTGTGGCTGTAAGCTAAACAAACACATTTGCTTTATAAAGTTAGCCTACCTCGGGTCATTTATTATAGTACTGAAAAAATGAACTCGTCCAACGTCCGACACACCAGAGTTATTACAACCTAGGGAGTGAGAGGTAACAAGTTCAGGCGACCATTCTGCAGACGACCAGGGGGTCATAAAATGAAAATAAATGAAAGGCTATTTTGGAGAAAGAATACAAGGGACGAGCCCGTGGCCTGTTTGTTTCCAACCCTAAGTCATCACTCAGAAAGTTGACAGGAAAGAGAAGTCTCAATAGAAAACACTGCCTCCTGGGGTCTTCCTGGGGATGGGGCTCCCAGAGCTTCTGCAGGCAGGGTCGCCATGGTGACCAGGACCAAACAAGTGATCTTGAATGGACTAGGCTGGCCTCGACCTCCTGCTAAATATGGGGTCCCTGGTGTGGACACAGCCTGCAGTCTCTGGGCCTCACTAAGCAGCCGTGTGATGGGGATAGGAGAGAGGGCCCCAGGTGGCTGTGTTCCTGGCTCTTGTGCTCTTGGCCTGGCTGGTCCTCTTCACCCTTTGGAGGTCAGTTTAGAGGTCATTTCCTCCAGGAATGCTTTCCTGACCCCAGGCAGCATGCAGGCCCCTTCTCTGTACCCCCAAACTGCCTGGGAAAGCAACTTACCAGAAGCTTCTCCACTTCCTTCCCAGCACCCAGCACATACCCAAGAGATGAGTATAGTTTATTTGGCAGATTTGACTTTGGAACCAGGTAAGTATTTTATGCCATCATAAAACACACTTGAAAAAGTAATTCCTAAAATGTAACAGCAACCTGAAACAAACAGCCAGCTGTATATTGAGTTACTGCATGACCATTCAGAGAGGAGCCACCTTCAGTGACTTTTTTGTTTTATTTTGGTGCAGGGAACTGAATCCAGAGGCAGTCTACCTCTGAGCTACGCTCCCAAACCTATTTTATTTTTTATTTGGAAACAGGGTCTCACTAAGTTGCTGAGGCTGGCTGAGAACCTGCAATCCTCCTGTCTCAGCCTTCCAAGTACTAGAATTACAGGCGTGAACCACCACTACCGGCTCAAGATTTTCTAAATTAATTTCCTTCCTATTTTAAGAATTTCTGGTGCCTTTTCTTTCAGGATAGATCTGCTATCACAGGTTCTTTTAGTTTTCCTTCACTTGAGAATGCCTTGATTTTTTTTCCCTTCATTCCTGAAGTATAGTATCTCTGGGTATAGAATTCGGAGTTGATGGTTCTTTTCTTAAAGTACTTGAGAGATGTTAGTCCATTGCTTCTGGACTCCATAGTTTCCAGATGAGAAATCTGCTGTCATAGTGAAAATCTATCATCACTTTCTACTCAGAGGTGGAATGCTCCTGGGTTCAATCCACAGCAAAACACACACACATACACACACACACACACACACACACACACACACACACACACACACACTGGTTAACTGGTTAAGAGGGTATTATGTTATGACATTTTACCACAATTTCTAAAAACAAATAACTTATTAAAAAAAAAAACACACACATACAATTATCAAGAGCCAGAATCTGTGTTGTGCACTATTTAATTTATTTCTCACCCTAACCCTTCATCAACGATGTGATTTGTTTTGTTGTGAAGGTTCAGAGATTTGATAACCAAAGTCACAGATTCTATCCCAGCCTCAGACCTCAAAGATCCCACCTCTGTTGTGTCCTTCTCCTCCCTTCCCTCTCCAACTGTGAGAAACCTAACCTGTGCCCCTGTCCTCCCCTGCAGGCACGGCAGGGCTCTACCAAGGAGCAAACGGACTGACCAGCCCAGCGGGATTCGGGAGTGTGCACCAGGTAGACACGGCTCCCTGCCGGTTCTTTTCTCAGTTCTTTCCTTAAATGTTCCCCTTCAGTCAGGGCGCCCAGAGAGTCCACTCACACACACAGCCCCCGCCAGAACCCCAGACTCTGAGTCTCTAGGTTTGGAGACTACAGGAGCCAATTGCTGGAAAGATCTCAGAAGATTTCCAAGATATCACGGCGATACATGCTCAGTGTTGACCTGGGCCCAAGACACCGGGGCTATTAAATGCAAATGTGTGTGTTTCTACCAGACTAG
Organism: Graphiurus murinus; assembly: GCA_004027655.1. NCBI lineage: Eukaryota > Metazoa > Chordata > Mammalia > Rodentia > Gliridae > Graphiurus > Graphiurus murinus. Next base: position 10,018 of record PVLC010038650.1, on the reverse strand, counting down.
GAGCCTCTCAAAGAAGGCAAACCTCCCTCCACATTCCGAGAGCCCAGCACATAGTAGGCACTTCATAAATGCTTACTAAATCAAACCAAGACAACCCTCTAAAGATGAATACTGGCTGCTACTGGGATTTTCCTGGTTTTACTTAGAGAGTTAATTAAGAATTAGCCTGCTAAAGGTGTTCAGGACCTCTGTGTACCACCTACACACCTGTCCTGTAAGTTTAAAATTCTCTCAAAACATAAGGTAGACATGCTTTCAGGCTAGTGTTAAAACAAAACTATGCCAAAGTAGACAGGCTTTTAACATTTGTAATACATGAATGCACTATTCAATAAGCTGGACCATCTAAATCCCTAAAACTTGGAAAAAACAAAAATTGTTTCACATATTTTTGTCTATTTCCAGTGAACTATAAACATAGATAAAATATTTGTAAGTAAAACAGTAGCGTGTGTGTGCGTGTGTGTGTGTGTGTGTGTGTGTGTGTGTTACTGGAGATTGAATCTAGGGGCATTTTACCCCTGAACTACACCATTAGCCCTATTTTATTTTGAAACAGGGTCTCACTAAGTTGTTGACACCCTTGCTAAGTTGCTGAAGCTGGCCTTGAACCTGAGATCCTCTGTCTCAGTTTCCCAAGTACTGGTAACCTTTAAGGTGTGATTCTTAGCTCTGGGTATTTGTTCAGGTCATCATGAGAACTTGTCAAAAACTCAGACTTAGCCAGGCATGGTAGCTCATGCTTGTAATGCCAGTTCTTGGGAGCCTGAGACAGGAAGATTGCAGGTTCAAGGCCAGCTTCAGCAACTCAGCGAGGTCCTCCACAACTTAGTGAGACCCTGTCCCTGTTTCAAAGTAAAAAATAAAATAGGGCTGGAGGTGTAGCTCAGAGGAAGAATGCCACTGGATTCAATTCTTCAATCCCCCGTACCACAAAAAAAAAAAAAAAAAAAGTCAAGTATAATGGTGCACGCTTGTAATCCCAGTTCTTGGGAGGCTAAGACAGGAGGATCACAGGTTCAAGAACAGCCTCAGCAAGTAGTCTTTCTTCAATCTAGAAAGACCTGTTTCAAAAAGATAAAAATAAAATAGAGCTGGGAGTGTAGCTCAGAGATAGTGTCCCTGGGTTCAATCCACAAAAGAAAAGAAAAGACAGCCTAGAGTTGGTGTATAAATACCCACGGTCCCAGGCCCCTTGGGAGAAGTGAATGTGAGGTGTGGGTTTTATATCATCTCAGCTTTTCCTGACGTGATACAGCTCCAGCCTCCCCCCGCAGAGGCCAGGGCAGCTGCCTCCCTTCTTCTTTTCACTGTCTCACCTTCTGCTCCCCCCTGGCGTCTCCTTCACCTTCCAAATTAAGACAGTCCCACTCTCAGAGAGTTTTTCTCACCATGGGAGGGGGAGGCGGCCTCTGAGGATGACAGACAGGGCTCCTCTCTCACACCCTGCTGGGTTTCTGTCTCTCTTCCAGGACTATCCTGCCTACCCCGGCTTCCCGCAGAGCCAGTACCCGCAGTATTACAGCTCGTCCTACAACTCTCCCTACGTCCCGGCCAGCAGCCTCTGCCCGTCGCCCCTCTCCACGTCCACCTACGTCCTCCAGGAGTCGTGTCACAACGTCCCCTCCCAGAGTTCGGAGTCACTGGCTGGTACGTACGTGCGACCCCGCGGGCGCGGTCGTTCCTGGCTGTGGTCTCAGGACACTATAGGAAGGAGGGACCCGAACATAGGTTGCAGCTGTAATGAACTGGTTACCCAACAGTGACACAGGCAGGTGCGTTTTGACCGTTCTCTTTCTGTGTGTGTGTGTGTGTGTGTGTGTGTGCACATTTAATTGCACTCATGTTTAAAAGTATGCATTTTTTCCTAAAAATTCTCATCGCTGCCTTCTCTCAATCCTGCCACTGTAACCACATTCTCAAGGAGCAATGCTTGGTTGAAACTACGTATGCCTGCCAGGGTTAGAAAGAACACACCCCCTGTCTGGCACCTTAGCTCAAGTTCATTACCTTCCTGGCCCATGTAGGGCTGGGAGTTTGTGAGCTCTGGCCCAAAAGGAAAGGAAACCAGTATTAATTCCCCGTCTGCTAGGTGTCAAGTGCGTGCGCGCACACACACATGTGTAATCAATTATGTCCTTATTAAGAAAGATTTATTTAGCACCTACTGTTTTCCAGGCTCTCCTCAGTTAAGGAAATTATAAATAAAGGGCAGTATAGACTTGATCTTTGCAGACAGTAATCAAATAATCACACAAATACATATCTACAAACTATAATAGAGAAAGCCATAATCCTCACAAAAACAGGTGTTATATTATCTACCTCCCCACCCTTTTCCAGATAAGAACAATGAAGAGCAGAGTGATAAGTAATTTGCTAGTAATTGCTGGTGCTGGGATTCGAACCCAGACTTCTCAGACTCCATAAACAGTGCTCATGGTACTCACTGAGCAAGCAGAGGTGAAAATATGTTGCCTAAAGCCCACCTGAGAACAGAAGAGCAAAGGCCTTCAAATGTTGGTTCCTTCTTTCTTACGTTGTTATTGTTGTTGTTGTTCTAGGGATTGAACCCAGGGGCATTCTACCTTGAGCTACACCCCCAGCCCTATTTTTTATTCTTTACTTTGAAACAAGGTCTCATTAAGTTGTGGAGGGCCTCACTAAGTAGTTGAGGCTGGCCGCAAACCTGTGATCCTCCTGTCTCAGCTTTCCAAGTACTGAGATTACAAGCGTGCATCACCACGCCCAGCTTGGTTCTCTCTCTTTCTGAAAGGAGTTTGGATATTGTTACTCATGGCCCTCAAGAATTACAGAATCTTTCACACAATCCTTAAGAATCTGCTTTCCTTCCTTCCCTCCTTCCTTCCTTTCTTTCACACTTAATAAAATGAAAAAAAGAGCAAAGCATCCACTCAGGGGCAGGGTCCCAAAAGGGGTTTCCCAAACATGTTCATTTCTAATGGCACAAAAGTTTTTAGAGAGCTCCTATATTAACCAAGACATTGTGCCTTCAGAGGATAAGGAAATCTAGTTTCCTTATCCTCTGGTGGGGGATTTTCAGGCATTTATAACCAAGATATACAATGTCCGGGCGGAGTCCAGGGATTCCTATGGTAATGCTGGGACTCGTCTCTTCCTGGGCCCTGCGTCTCCCCAGGTTCATTTCATTCTGAAGCAGGCTCCTTCCCTGGGGAGTCCTCCTCTGTGGACTCCTGTCTGCTGCGGAGGTTCCTCCTCCTGACGGCTCCTGCAAGAGGCCTGGAAAGTTCCCATCGGCCCAGCCTAGGTCACATGCCCCTCCCCTAATCCCTGTGGCCAATGGGAGGGAATGCCGAGATGGAGCAGTGACTGTGTAGACTGAGGGAGAAGGGGGTTCCCAAAGAAAGCCTGAGCCCCACAACCAGGAAGAGACGGAAGAGACCCTGGGTGAGCAAACACAGCAGATTTCACAACCCTGCTGCGGATCCCACTCCGAGATGAGCAGCAGGCAGCAGGGTGCAGGTCCTGGCCCCAGTGTGGTCAAGGAACTCGGTATGTGCATCCTGGGGATTCATTCATTCCTTCCTTCATTCATTCATTCATTCATTCCACAGATCTGTACCCACGTCTTCTCTTTTATTAGATGGTTTGGGCTCATCGATATTAAGTAGCATGGCAGCGATAAGCTAGAATGTCCCAATGCAACGCAGGTATCATTGAGTCTTGTTCTTTTATCTTCTTTTCTGAAGCCTGTTAATGTTGTAGAGGTTTGTGGCAGCCAAGCTAGCTAGCATGATGGTGTGCGGACATTTGTTAATAAACATTCATTGGTTGATGGTTAAACAAGAAATACTAGGAAAGGCCACCTCTTTTGTTCCTGGTGTAACGATTGTGCTTGGTGTAACCATTGTGCTTGGTGTAACCATGGACCCTGCCCCCCTGCGGTCCATCCATGGTGGGGGGTTAATCCTTGGTTTGATGACAAATGGAAGAAACGTGGCCCACCATCTTTAAGTCAACTTTTGAGGAAGTGTAGGGGGTGAACGTCGACTTCCTTCATTGTGATTTCATTCCACGGCGTCTAGTGACTGCATAGACCTCTTCAGCAACTTCCAAATTGCTTTCTTTGGAGGATATGACGTCTATTGAACTTTTCTTCTTCATCATGTTGAAGAAGAATCTTCAGCCATCCTGCTTTTCAGAATGTGGTCCCTATGATCTGGCTTCAGGAAAGGAGAAAAACAAAACAAATAAATAAGCCCAAAAAAACAGTGATGATAAATGAGGGAAGAACTATAAGCCGGGAGCTTCAAGTAGATGCCGCTGTATGCCCATAATTCCAGGGCAAACTGGACCCTGAAGACTTCCTTTCCAAGAATTTGGGTTATGTGGTAAGGTTATCTTTGTTCTCCATCAGAAGTAGGCATGAGGGCCTATTTTATCTCCTTGAAATGTTTTCTTTATTGTTTCCTGCTGTTCTGCATTTATCCCTTGGTCGAAGGGCCAACAATAAGTGGATGAGATGGCTTTTACTGTGTGTCTAACAAGCTCACATAAAATCTAATGACATAAATAATTGGCAGCTCTAACTGAGGTCTCTTGCCTCTCTTCCCCAGCGCCGGTTATAAGGGAAGGGCAAGTAAGAATGTGTGCATGTGTGCACGCACACACACACACACACACACACACACACACACACACACACACACTCATGCACTTTTTAAAAGTTTCCCATAAAACTCCACTTTTGAAAGTACTCAGGAAACACTTGAGTGGTTGCTCCGAGCGGCTCCAGTGGTTTATACACCACTGACATCTGGCTCGTTCTTCAAGTTGCCTGGAGATGACGTTTTGATGCTCTTCCCCGGCCCCTGCCACAGGACACTCTGCATCGACACGTACCAACATCTGCAGGAGTGGCTCCAGTGTGCAGTGAGTGACAGCCGGGCCATTTTCTGCCACAGAGGGCAAAATCTGAACATTTGCCCTCACTCAAGAGAAAGAACACACCAGTAGTCATTTTACGTGTTTAAGGATACTACAAGCTGAGTATGGTGGCACACGTCCGTAATCTCAGTACTTGGGAGGCAGAAACTGGAGAATCACAGGTTCGAGGACAGCTTCAGCAAGTAGTGAGACTTCAGCAACCTAATGAGACCCTGTTTCAAAACAAAAACAAATAAAAAATGTTTTTTAGAGTATGCTATGAATACCTAAAAGGAAGTTGGAAGACTTTTTTAATTCTTAGATCATCTTCCTTAGCTAATAGAAGGAGACTGTTTTTTTTTTTTTTTTTTTTTCATCTCTCAACAAGAAACTTGGAAGGCTCTTCGATGCAACTGGTCAACATCTAACAAAATTAAAAAATGCAAGGCATACAAAGTATGTTCTCTGACAACAGTGGATTTAAACCAGTAAACAGATAAATATTTCTGGAAAATTCCTAAATATTTGGATCCCTAATACACAACTCATGGGTCAAAAAAAAGTAAAAGAAAATTGAAAGGTACTACTTTGGTGAAAAGAAAAACACAACACATCAAAATTTAGAATGTCATTAAAGGCATACTTAATGAGAAATTTAAAGTGCTGAGTGACTAAATTTAAAAAGAAGGAAAGTTACAAGCCAAAGATCTCATCTTCCACCTTAAGAAACTAGAAAATAAAGGGGGAGGGGTGATTAAACCCAAAAAAAGCAGAAGAAAGGAAATCAAAAATATTAGAATGGAAATTCATGAAATCAGAAAACAAAATAATACTAAAAAAGAAAAATTCAAGTTACTAATAAAATGAGGGAAGCAATATTACGCCAATCAGAAGAGGACAGTAATGCAATTGTGTGAATGTCATACCAAAAATTTGACAACTTAGATGAAATGGACAAATTCCTCATAAGACAGAAACTACCAAAGCCTACACAAGAAGAAATAGACTAGATAGGCCTGTATCTATTACATAAACTGGCTTTTGTTGTCAAAAATCACAATGAAAATGCCAGGCCCTAGCCAGATGTGGTGACTCACGCTTATAATCCCAGTACTTGGGAGGCTGAGACAGGAGGATCATAGGTTCATGACCAGCCTCAGCAACTCAGTGAGGCCCTCCGAAACTTAGTGAAACCTTGTTTCAAAAATAAAGAATAAGCCGGGCGTGGTGGCGCACGCTTGTAATCCCAGCATTCGGGAGGCTGAGACCGGAGGATCCGGGTTCTCGGCCAGCCTCAGCTACCTAGTGAGGCACTCTGCAACTAAGTGAGACTCGGTTTCAAAATAAAGAATAAAAAAATATAGGACTGGAGGTGTAGCTCAGAGGTAGAATGCCCCTGAGTTCAATCCCTAGTACCGCAAAAAAAAAAAAAAAAAAAAAAAAAAAAAAAAAAAAAAAAAAAAAAAAAAAAAAAAAGAATAAAATAGGTCTGGGGTATAGCTTGGAGGTAGAATGCCCCTGGGTTCAATCCCCAGTCTAATATATATATTTTTTTTTCATACATATATATTCATATATATATGAGTTCTACACAAATTCTTCAAGAAAGTTAGCAAAGAGGCCATAATTCTCGACTCACTCTATGGGGCCAGCATTATCCTGATACCAGAACCAGACAAAGTCATTACAAGAAAACCATGGACCAGTATGCCTCATATACTTAGAAGCAAAATTTCTGAGCAAAATATCAGTGAATCGAGTCCAATAAAATATTTAAAAATGATACTACATCATGACCAGGCAGGGTTGATCCCAAAGATGCAAGGCTAGTCTAAAATTTGAAATTCTTTCATTATCACTCTCAATATTAACATCCTGGAGGAGGAGGACTATCTCAGTAAATGCAGAAAAAAAGCACTGGACAAAATCTAGCATATATTTTAAAAACTTCAAACTAGGAGTAGGAGGTAAAGGGAACAGAAAAGCACAGTTGTGGGGTGAATGCTGTGAGCCCACACCCACCACCACCACTCTGCAAAAATTCATGTGTTACAGCTCTAACCATCATTGTGATGGTATTTGGAGGTCGGACCTTTGAGAAGTCATTAGGTCGTGAGGATGGAACCCTCATAAATGGGATTAGCGCCATTATAAGAAGACATGGGCTGGGCATGGTGGAACACTAAATTGCTGAGGCTGGCCTTGAACCTACAATCCTCCTATCTCAGCCTCCCAAGTACTGAAATTATAGGCATGTGCCACTGCACGCTGCACATTTATCCCCCCCCCCTTTTTTTTTATCTGGACTTTAATGGGAGCAACAAACATTTGTTTTCTCAGCCCCAGTACCCCTAAAGGGCCCAGTGGATCCAGATGACCTTTATTCACTTTGCTCTTCAGCATCTGTGGGCTGAGAAGGAATTCCGTCTGCTGAAGAAAGTCTTTGCTAGCTCAGGGTTTGGGAATCTCAATTGCTATATCCTGAAAATGCTGGGGAGCTGGAGAACACTGCACCATCCTGACAGTCTGAAAGCACATCTAAAAGCCAGGCGTGGTGGTGCACGCCTGTAATCCCTGTACTTGGGAGGCTGAGACAGGAAGATCCCAGGTTCGAGGACAGCCTCAACAAGTCGTGAGACTCTCATCAACCTAACAAGACCCTGTTTCCAAATAAGGAATAAAATCCTGCTGGGGTGTAGCTCGAAGGTAGAATGCCTCTGGATTCAAGCTCCAGTACCGTAAAAAAAAGAGGAGGGGGGGGGAGAGGGGGGAGCGGGGGAGGAGGAGGAGGAGGAGTAAGCACATCTATTCCCTTTAGTCTGCTAAGATGCTTAATAAATACTAAACAAAGTTGAGTCCCGTGGGGGTTGGAGGGAAATGGTCCTTCCAAGAGAGGACAAAGACTGTCCATCGCCACACTCTTGGAGACGAAGGCATTTCCCCCTGGTGATCCAAGAAGCGGTAATCACAGAAGGGGCCTCCAGGATGCATTTGAGAGCAAAGATGAGCAACTGTACAGTAGGAATGCGGGCGCGATGTCCTCTGAGGTTCCATGTTGGTCACAGTTCTGGTGACAAGGTCAGACCCAAATTTTCCCACTCATTTGTGCATTTCAGTAGGCCGGTTCAGTTGCCTTCACTAAACCTGAGTTCCCTCATTAAACAAAGACGATGAAGTGTAATGAAAAACTCTGTGAATTTAAAACATCAGCACTTAAGGAAGAGCACTACTAGCCAGGCACGGTGGAGCACACTTGTCATCCCAGAGGAGGCTGAGACCGGAGGATCACAGGTGTGAGGACAGCCTCAGCCACTTAGCGAGGCTGTCTGCAACTTAGTGAGACTCTGTTTCAAAATAAAATAGGACCGGAGTGTAGCTCAGAGGTAGAACACTCCTGAGTTCAATCCCTAGTACCATGAAAAAAGGAAGGAAGGAGCCAGGCGTGGTGGCGCACGCTTGTAATCCCAGCATTTGGGAGGCTAGGACTGGAGGATCCGGGTTCTCGGCCAGCCTCAGCTGCTTAGTGAGGCCCTCTGCAACTTAGTGAGACCCTGTTTCAAAATAAAGAATAAAAAATAGGGCTGGGGTATAGCTCGGAGGTTGAATGCCCCCGAGTTCAATCCCCAGTACCGCAAAAAAAAAAAAAAAGGAAGGAAGGAAGAGAGGGAGGGAGGGAGGGATAGCAGGCACAACGTCTATGCTGGCATTGGGACCTGAGCCCTGGAGAGCGGCTGTTCCCCTCTTGTCTGGGACCATAAGACAGTTGCCCAAGGACTCTCTCTCTGCGGCCACACCCAGGGACCCTGTCCTGCCGAGAAGCAGCAGGTGCCCCTGACTTCTCTGCCCCTCCCTTCTCACTTGGTCTAGCCCAGCCTGGCATGGTGGCCCACGCCTGGAATATCAGTCCTTGGGAGGCTGAAATAGGAGGAGTGCTTGGTAGCCAGCTTCAGCAACTTAGTGAGACTCTGTTTTCAAATAAAAGATAAAATAGAGCTGGGAGTGTAGCTCGGAGGCAGAATACCACTGGATACAATCCCCAGTACCACAACATAAAATAAGAAAGAAAGAGAGAGAAAGAAAGAAAGAATTCAACTCAAATCTCCTCCTCTTTGCCAGGCCTGTGCTAGATACTTTCACATATACAATCTCATCTAATTCTCAGATCCATAAAACTCTCAACAAGTAAAGCTTAAATGACTTGATTTTTAATAGAGAACAGAGCAAGCCCCATGGGGAGAGAACATAGAGAATTCTTTTTTCATTGCTACGACGAAATCCCTGAGACAAGCCAACTTTAGCAGGAAAAGGTTTATTTAGCTGGCCGTTCTGGAGACTCAAGGGCATGGCGCTGGCATCGGCTCCACTCTGAAGGGGGACCTGTGGCCAAGGGCATCCCAAGGGCATCCCAAGGGCATCCCGGAGGCAGAGATCAAATCGCCAGACAGGGAGTCAGGGAGGCTGGGTCCCCATCCCCCTCCAGGACAGGTCCCCTGTTGACCTAAAGACCCAGCACTAGGCCGTGTGTGTGTGTGTGTGTGTGTGACACTGGGGATTGAACCCACAGGCATTCTACCTCTGGGCAACACCCCAGCCCTATTTTATTTTTTGAAACAGGATCTCGCTAAGTTGCTGATCCTGCGGTCTTTCTGTCTCAGCCTCCCAAGTACTAGATTACTGGCGAGCGCCACCATGGGCTTAGGCCCCGCCTCTTAAGGGTGCTGTCACCTCCCAACACCACTACCTTGGGGATCGAGCCCCCAACACATAAATCTTTGGAGTGAGGGACACTTAAACTATATGCAAACTCTAGCAGTAGAAATCCTGGATGCCCGACTACTTACAAATATGTTTCTTCCTTCTGTTAGTCTAGGCATTCTCGGGTTTCTGGATATAGAGTCATAAACACAAAAACCACATAAACACATAAACCATGTTCACTATAATTAGAGCTCCTAGCCAGGTGTGGTGGCGCACACTTGTAATCTTAGTACTTTGGAGGCTGAGACTGGAGGATCACAGGTTCAAGGACAGCCTCAGAAATTTAGTGAGGTTCTCAGCAACCTAGTGAGACCCTGTTTCCAAATACGAAAGTAAAAAAAAAAAAAAAAAA
>PVLC010038649.1:0-14643 GCA_004027655.1 Graphiurus murinus | reverse complement strand
TTTTTTTTTTTTTTTTTTTTTTTTTTTTTTTTTGCGGTACTGGGGATTGAACTCAGGGGCATTCTACCTCCGAGCTACACCCCCAGCCCTATTTTTTATTCTTTTATTTTTGAAACCGAGTCTCACTAAGTTGCAGAGTGCCTCACTAAGCAGCTGAGGCTGGCCGCGAACCCGGATCCTCCGGTCTCAGCCTCCCGAATGCTGGGATTACAAGCGTGCGCCACCACGCCCTCCTTTGTCCATTTTTAATTGAGTTATTTCTTTTTATTACTGAGTTCTAAGAATTCTTTATGTAGTCTAGATAGCACTCCTTTATATTAATGATACACAAATATTTGTTTCCGTTCTATGGGCTATCTTTTCACTTTCATGATGGTGTTTTTTAAAAGAAAAAAAAGTTTTTAATTTTGATGAGGTCCAATTCATTTTTTTGTTTTTTTGCTTATCTTTTTGATATCATAAATAAAAATCCTCTTCCAAATATGAAATCATGACCATTATCCCTATGCTTTTCTATACAAATTATATAGTTTTAGCTTTTATTTAGGTTTTTGAGCCATTTAAGTTAATTTTTGTATGTGGTGTTGGACAGGGTCCACTTTCACTCTTTTACATGGGACATCTTTACTCTTACACTCTTTTACAGTTGTCCTAGCACTATTAGTTTTTTCCTCATTCAATGGTGTTGGTATCCTTATCAAAAACCAATTGACCATAAATATATGGTTTTGTTTCTGGACTCTCAATTTTATTCCATTAATGTATATGCCTATCCTTATGCCAACACCATTCTCTCTTGATTATCATTGTTTGGTAGTAAAATTTGAAGTCAGGAAGCATGAGTCCTCCTTTTGTTCTTAATTTTCAAAATTGTTTTAACAAATCTGAGTAACTTGCAATTCTATGTGAATTTTAGAATCAGTTTGCCAGTTTCTAAAGAAAACCTAGTTGGCTGGGTGTGGTGGCACACCCTAACCCCAGAATTTGGGAGGCTGAAACAGAAGGATCGAAGGTTTGAGGCCAACCTTAGCAATTTAGTAAAACTCTCTGCAACCTAGTGAGAACCTGTTTAAAAAACAAAAAATTAGCCAGGCATGGTGGTGCATGCTTGTAATATCAGTACTTGGGAGGCTGAGACAGGAGGATTGCAGGTTTAAGGCCAGCCTCAGCATTTGTGAGGCCCTCTGCAACTTAATGAGACCCTGTTTCAAAATAAAGAAGAAAAATAGGGCTGGGGGTATAGTTCAGAGGTAGAATGCCCCTGAGTTCAATCCCCAGTGCTGCAAAAAATTAAAAAGAAAATAATAAAAAAGGACTGGGAATGTGGCTTGGAGGTAAAATATTCCTGGGTTTAATTCCCAGTAGAAAGAAATAGAGAGAGGAGAGAGGAGAAAGGACGGGGGGAGAGGAAAGGGGAAAGGAAAAGGAAAGAAGAGAAGAGAAAACAAAACAAAACGTAACTGGAATTTTTACAGGCATAGCAGTGAATATGTAGATTACTTTCGGAAGTATTACCATCTTAACAATATGAAGTCTTCCCATTCATGAACACGGGATGTGTTTCCATTTACGTGGACCTTTTAAATTTCTTTCAACAGTGTCTAGTAATTTTCAAAGTAATTTTTGCACTCAATTTTCTTAAATTTATTACCAAATATTTTATTCTTTTAAATACTATTGTAAGTGGAATTATTTTTCTTCATCTAATTTTTTATTGTTCATTGCAATTTTATAGATACACAATTGATTTTTGTAAATTGATCTTATATCCTGCAACCTTGATGGACTTATTAGCTGTTAAGTTTTTTGTGTGTATGTGTATGGATTCCTTAGAATTTTCTACATACCGATTCAATGTCATGTGCAATAAAGATGATTTTACATTTTTCCTTTCAAATATAGATGAATTTTATTGCTTTTTATTGCCTGATAGCCCTGGATGGAACTCTCCAGCAAAATGTTGATATACCAACATCCTTATTTTGTTCCTAATCTTAAAGGTAAAGCATCCATCTCACACCATTATATATGACGTTAGCTGTGAATTTTCTGTAGATATTATTTAACAAGTTAAATTCTATTCATAGCTTGTTGAGTATTTTTATCATGAAATGGTATTGGATTCTGTCAATTGTTTTTTGTGCATCTATGAGATGATCATGTGAATTGTTTTTATTCATTTTCTATGATATGTTATATTAATAGACTTTCAATTGTTAAATCAACCTATATTCCTGGGATAAATCCCATTTTTAATAGGGCATAATTCTTTCTTTGTGTTGCTGGATGCAATTTTCTAGTAGTCGTGTTGTTGTATTTTTGCACCATATTCATAAGATATATTTGTCTGTAGTTATCTTGTGAGGTATTTGGTTTTGATATCGGGGTAATACTGAGCACCTAGAATGAGTTGGGAAGTGTTCCACTGCAACGTCATCTTAATAGCTGGGCCTTGAGCAAGAACTCGGTCCCACTGGAATCCTGCAAGGCAGATGATTCCAAAAGAAGGAACGTGTGGCATTTCCCACTTTGCATTATTATATTCTGGAAATTTGGGGTGCTTTGGGTTTTGCTTTCACATTAATTATAAGAAAAATTTCTTAGAGACACAAGATAGCTGGACAGATTGTAATTCCTCAAAAAAGACAATGCCTCAGTTTGCCTCAGAGATATTCATTAACATTTTACAAACATCAGGAATTGGACTTTGCAAGCTTAGCTACTAAACCAAAGAAACTTAGGTCTATTATTTTATCTGTGAGTAAAGAAAGCTTTAAGACAGATAGTTTGTCTACCTTCCCCCTTGTCTCCACCACTCATTATCTAACTCTAGCTGCCTAAGAATTAGATAAGAACACTGCTTACAGGAGCTAGGCAAATAATGAAGATTTAAACTGATGAGTAGAGATTCCTCTTCATCATTAACCTTTAACACTGTTTTCGTACTAAAAGAATTTTTATATACATATTGTATTCTGTAACCTTTTCTGTCTTCTTAATCCCATCAAATACTATGGGAAATAGCTTTTCTAGTTAAAGATGTACCCACTCAACTTTAGGAAAAACAAGTCTGTAAAAATTCCTGCCTCATTGTAAGATAGTATAAGAAACGGTGACTGACATGAATTAAACAGATAAGTTTTCAACACTGCATTGGGTGTGAGCGTATTCTTGTGACCTCGTCTTGATCCACACCTACCAAGGGACCCCTGATCCTGCTGCCTTGAAGGCTGGCCCCTGACATTCCATTCCCTTCTACTTTAGAGAAAGTTTGTAAATGATTAGCATTTGTTTTTTTAGATGTTTATTAGGACAAGCAGTGAACCACCTGGGCTTGGGTTTAATTTATGGAGAGATTTTTCTTTTAAATTACTGGTTGAATATCCCTTACTGGAAGTATTTGGGAAAAGAAAGGTCTTAGATTTCAGATATTTTTTTGAACTTTGGAATATTTGCATATACATAATAAGATATCTTGCGGATGGGACACAAGTCTAAGTATGAATACATTTATGTTTCATATGTACCTTATACATATATCCTTACAGAAGATTTATACAATATTTTAATTTTTGAGTGTGTGTATGTGTGCGCATGTGTGTGTGTGTGTGGGGGGGGGTACTGGGGATTGAACCGAGGAGTATTCTATCTCTGAGGTACACCTCCAGCCGGATTTATTTTTTATTTTGAAACAGAGTCTCGCTAGGTTGCTTAGAGTCTTACTAAGTTGCTGAGGCAGTCCTCAAACCTCCAATCCTGTCTCAGCCTCCCAAGTACTAAGATTACAGGTACGTGCTACCACACACCTGGCTTTTTTTTATTGTAGTAATTCATGCAATATAGCATACATCTTTGTTAAGTACAAGTTGTTAACAACATATTTGCACACAATTTTCATTTGACCCCTTCCCCAGTTCCCGCCCTGCTCCCTCGCCCTCCCTCCCCCTCAGGTTCAGTTCAGTGAGTGACCTTGATATGATTGTGTAAGTACATCATGTGCCTTAGGGTGTCCCTCTGCCCTGTGCCTCCTCTACAGTTAAATCAACTTGTTTGCTTATCGAGGATCTCTCCTTTTCATTTGGAGGCCCTACTATGCCCCATCTTCTCCCTAGCATCCGCATATTAGGGAGAACATATGCTTCTTTACTCTTTGTGACTGGCTAATAACACTTAGCATAATGTTTTCCAGTTGCATCCATTTCCCTGCAAAGAATATGATTTTGTTCTTTTTTATGGCTGAGTAAAATTCCATTGTGTACATATCCCATAGTTTTGTGATCCATTCATCTGTCGATGGACATCTTGGCTGCTTGCATAGTTTGGCTATTGTGAATTGAGCCACTATAAACATAGATACACATGCATCGGTCTGATAGTTTGGTTTCCATTCTTTTGGGTATATACCCAGTAGTGAAATTGCTGGGTCATATGGTAGGTTCACACCCATTCGTCTGAGGATCCTCCATACTGTTTTCCACAGTGGTTACACAAGTTTGCAATCCCATAAACAATGCATTAGGGTGTTGTTGTTCATGTTTTTTATGATTGCTATTCTGACTGGAGTTAGGTGAAATCTCAAGGTAGTTTTGATTTGCATCTCCCTGATTGCCAATGATGTGGAACATTTCCTCATACATTTATTGGCCATTTGTATTTCTTCTTTTGTGAAGTGTCTATTTAGATCCTTTGCCCATTTTTTGATTGGGTTATTTGCTTTCTTAGTTGCGATTTTCTTGAGTTCTTTGTATAACCTTGATATTGGACGTCTATCTGAAGTGTAACTGGCAAAAATTTTCTCCCACTCTGTAGGCTCTCTGTTGAGGTTCTTGATAGTTTCCCTTGCTATGCAGAAGCTCTTCAGCTTAATGCAATCCCATGTATTGATCCTCCTTTGAGCTGCCCGTGCTTTGGGGGTCTTGTTGAGAAAGATTTTACCTGTGCCTATGTGTTCAAGCATTGGTCCTATGGTCCTCTTCAAATAGCTGCAAGGTCTCTGGTTTGACTTCCAGGTCCTTGATCCACCTTGAGTTGACTCTTGTGCAGGGTAAGAAAGTGGGGTTTATTTCCATTTTCCTGCATATGGTTAACCAGTTTTGCCAACACCATTTGTTAAAGAGGCTATCTTTTTTCCAGTGTATACTTTTGTCTCCTTTGTCAAAGATCAGTTGACTGTAAGTCTGTGGGTCTGTTTCTGAGTCTTCTATTCTGCTCCATTGGTCTATGTGTCTGTCTTTGTGCCAATACCATGCTGTTTTTATTACTGGGGCTTTGTAGTAGAGTTTAAAGTCAGGTATTGTGATGCCTCCTGCATGATTTTTATTGCTAAGGACTACTTTGGCTATCCTGGGCTTTTTGTTTTTCCAGATGAATTTAAGGACTGATTTTTCTATGTCTGTGAGGAACGTCCTTGGCAATTTCATGGGTATTGCATTGAATTTGTAGATCAGTTTTGGGAGGATGGCCATTTTGATGATATTTATTCTGCCTATCCAAGAGCATGGTAGGTCCTTCCATCTTCTAAGGTCTTCATCGATTTCTTTCTTCAGCTTTCTGTAATTTTCCTTATAGAGGTCTTTAATCTCCTTGGTTAGGTTTATCCCTAAGTATTTTATTTTTCGGGGTGCTATTGTGAGTGAAATTGCTCTCTGGATTTCTTTTTTGGTTGATTTGTGGTTGGCATATAGAAAGGCTTCTGATTTTTTAAGATAGATCTTGTATCCGGACACGTTACTGAATTTGTTGATCATTTCTATAAGTTTTTTGGTTGAGTTTGTTGGGTCTTCTAAGTATAGTATCAGGTCATCTGCAAAAAGGGATAGTTTTAGTTCTTCTTTCCCTATTTTTACCCCTTTGATTTCCTTCTCTTGCCTTATTGCTCTGGCTAGAGTCTCGAGTACTATATTAAACAGAAGAGGTGATAATGGATATCCTTGTCTTGTTCCTGTCTTTAGTGGGAACGCTTGCAGTTTTTCTCCATTTAATATGATGCTGTCTGTAGGACTATTGTATATTGTCTCTATGATTTTGAGGTATGTTCCTTCTATTCCGATTCTCTGTAGTGCTTTTAGCATGAATGGGTTTTGGATCTTGTCAAATGCTTTTTCAGCGTCAATGGAGATGATCATGTGATTTTGTCTTTGAGTCTGTTTATGTGGTGAATTACGTGTATTGTTTTTCGAATGTTGAACCAGCCTTGCATCCCTGAGATGAACCCGACTGGGTCGTGGTGTATAATTTTCTTGATGTGGTTTTGAATGGGCATTCCTAGTATCCTGTTTAGCTGTTTTGCATCTAAATTCATCAATGATACAGGCCTCTAGTTTTCTTTTCTTGAGCTGTCTTTATTTGGTTTTGGTATTAGTGTGATGTTGGCTTCATAGTATGTGCTTGGAAGGGTCCCGTTTCTTTCTATTTCACAGAATAGCTTGAGGAGTATTGGGATTAGCTCTTCTAAAAATGTTTTATAAAATTCACTTGGAAAACCATCTGGTCCTGGGCTTTTGTTTGATGGTGAACTCTTTATTGCTGTTTCTATTTCTTTGATTGTTATTGGTCAGTTTAAGTTTTAAGTTTTTGATATCTTCTTGACTCAATTTAGGGAGGTTGTATGTGTCTAGGAATTTGTCAATTTCTTCTAGATCTTCCATTTTGTTGGAGTACAGTTTTTCAAAATAGTTTCTGACTGTCTTCTGTATTTCCATGCAGTCGGTGGTAATATCACCTTTTGCATCTCTTATTTTGGTAATTTGGGTTGTTTCTCTCTTTCTTTTGGTCAGATTGGTCAATGGTTTATCTATCTTGTTTATTTTTTCAAGGAACCAGCTTTTAGTTTTGTTGATCTTCTGTATTGTTTTTTTATTCTCTAATTCATTAATTTTCTCTGATTTTCGTGATTTCCTATCTTCTCCTGGCTTTGGGGCTAGATTGTTCTTGTTTTTCAAGGGCTTTGAGCTGTGTCATTAGGTTATTTAATTGGTGGTTTTCTGTTCTTCTTATGTGGGCACTCAGTGCTATAAATTTCCCTCTTAGTACTGCCTTCAGGGTGTCCCAGAGGTTTTGATATTTTGTATCTCTGTTTTCGTTGGTTTCTAGGAATTTTTTAATTTCTCCCCTTACTTCTTCTATGACCCACTCTTCATTCAGGAATGTGGTGTTCAGTCACCATGCACTTACTCGGTTACTTTGGGTCCTACTGGAATTTATTTCTAGTTTTACTCCATTGTGGTCTGGGAAGATGCAGGGAATTGTGTTGCATTTTTTGAATTTGCCTGTGCTTGCTTTGTGGCCGAGAATGTGGTCTATTTTGGAGAAGGTTCCATGAGCAGCTGAGAAAAATGTGAATTCAGTTGTAGTTGGGTGGAAGAGTCTATATGGGTCTAATAGGTCCATTTGGTTTATGGTATCCTTTAGGTCTGAGGCATCTCTACTGACCTTTTGTTTAGAGGAACGGTCTAGAGATGTAAGAGGAGTATTGAAGTCTCATAGTATTAGTGTATTGGGATCTATGTATGTCTTTATATCATACAGAGTTTGTTTTATGAAAGTGGCTGCACCTATGTTTGGGGCATAGATGTTGATAATTGTTATTTCCTCTTGCTGGATTGTTCCTTTTACTAGTAAAAAATGACCTACTTTGACTCTTCTGGTAAGCTTAAGTTTGAAGTCTAGTTTATCTGATATCATAGTTGCTACTCCTTCTTGTCTCTGAGTTCCATTGGTATGGATTACCTTACTCCAGCCCTTCACCTTTAGTTTGTGGGAATCTTTGCTTGTAAGGTGTGTTTCTTGCAGGCAGCATATAGATGGATTCTGGGTTTTAATCCATTTTGCCACCCTATGCCTTTTTATTGGGGAGAACAGACCATTTATATTCAGTGTCATTATTGAGAGTTGATTTTTAATTCCTAACATTTTGAGTTTTGACTTCTGTTTGCAGTAGTGTTTGTTCTTCCTTGCTTAGTTGTTTGCTTCCTGAAAATTATTGTTTCTCTGGTTCTGATGTTTACTGGTTAGTTCTTCTTTGTAGTTAATCTCTTTAAGTATTTTCTCTAGTGCTGGTTTGGAAGACAAAAATTCCTTCAATTTCTCTTTGTCGTGGAAGGTTTTTATATCCCCATCAATTTTAAGAGAGAGTTTTGCTGGGTATGAGCATCTTGGCTGCAAGTTGCTTTCTTTCAGAGTTTGGAATATGTTACTCCATCCTCTCCTGGCTTTCATGACTTGATTCAGGAGGTCTGGTGTAATTCTAATTGGTTTGCCTCTAAATTTCACTTGGCCTTTTACTTTCGTTGCCTTTAAGATTCTCTTCGTTGCCTCTACATTGGTCAATTTGATTGCTATGTGGCGTGGTGAACCTCTTCTTTGGTCTTGTCTTGAGGGAGCTCTGTATGTTTCCTGAACCTGTGTGTCGACTTCTCTTTCTATGTTTGGAAAATTCTCTGTTATTATTTCTTTGAAGAGATTGTTTATTCCATAAGTTTCAACTTCTAATCCCTCTTCTATGCCTATTATTCTTAGGTTAGCTCTTTTAAAATTGGCCCAGAACTCTTCGATGTCCAATTCATACTGTCGTATTTTTTTTTCTAAGTTATGTACTATAGATTCATTGTTAGTTTGGTCATCCTCTAAGAGTGATATTCTATTTTCCATGTGATCTAATCTGCTGTTTATGGTTTGAATTGATGTCTTCATTTCAATTATTTCATCTTTTACTTCCTTCAATGCTTCTCTTTGGTTTCTTTTTAGGTCTTCAAATTCTCTGTTTATTTGTTCCTTTATGTCTTCCTTTATTTCTTTAAAGCTCTGCCTACATTCTTTCTGAAAATCCTGTGTTGTTTCTAGTATTAAAAATCTGAATTGTTCTTCTGGTAGTCTCTGCCATTCTAGGTTGGTGAGATCTGTTATTGAGGGGTTGTGTTGGCTCATTGTTTCTTTGTTATTTTTCCTTCCCATGGTTCCCCTGTTCTTCGATTTATATCTTTGCTGTTCTTGCAAGTTTTCTTGTCCAATCTCTGTAGTTGGGGTTTAAGGGTGACAGGGTGTGTTCAGAGATAAAGTTTGGGTGAGAGGTCACTGTAATAGATGCAGGGATAGGGTAAAGAAGGGGGTAAAGATTAGAGACGGTAGATATTGATATGTGACAGGAAAAAGAGGAAAAGAAAAGAGAGGAGGTAAAGTGTAGCATTGAGAAATATGGGGGGGAGCTTGTAAAAGGGGTTTAATGACCTAAGCAATAGATAAGAAAGCAAGTATTCATCCAAACAAACATAAATAAATCAAGGCAATACAAAACGATAACAGAGTATGGACAGATAAAACTTAACACCAAAAGAGAAGAAAAAACAAAACAAAACAAAACAAAAACAAAAACAAAAAAAAATCTACAAATATCAAACAGACATCAAAACCAACGCTCTGCTAGTTCGTAAGTACCGAGCTTAAATTTTCACGTGTGTCTTTGGCGTTGTTTTTTATTTTTTATTTTTTTAATTTGCTCCGTCACTGCAGGCAGAGAATTTCCCACTGCTAGCTTATATCTCTGGACTCTCCACTGGGTCTAGCTGCATCTCTTTCTCTGGTTTTTGCTTTAGCAGTCTAAATGCCAGGCCTTTCCAGATGCCCTGTGTGCACTGGGTTCCTCCGCCTTTCTGGCCCTGTCTAGGCTCTAGCAGGGCAGATGACTTAGTCTATCCTTTGTTTTGTGAACCCCGCACCCTGGCACCCTGGGTGCGTAACCCAACTTACAGCTCCCTGCTGCTTGGCCTGTTCCAGTTCTGGTGGCTGGGGGCGCAATAGGACAATGATGATCTGGAACGCTGTCAGGAAGTTGGTGGGAGGGGCTGGCGGCAAAGATGGTGGCCACTGTTTCCCGGCGCATGCAGGCTCCCCTCTGCCAGTTCGCGGTCACATTTCCAGTATTCCTTCTCTTCCTTCCGTCAAGAAGCTGGATTCGTGGCTGTCCTGTTCAGGCTCCTTTCTGCCATCGCTCACTGTTCCATATTTGGTGTGGAGCATAGAGGCTGACCCGTGGGAGCTTCCTCTGACTGTCCCAGGAATTCTGTTCGCTGTAAGTGGTGCGGCAATCCCCACCTGGATAGTGCGTGGAGACCTGGGGCCGACGCCACACCTGGGCTGTTAACTGTGTCCCCGTGTAGTTTGCTGCTCACAGTGTCTGGCTTGTCCCCGCTGCTCCTTCACAGCCTAATTCTTCCGCGCAGTGCCGATCCACCGCTGTGCAGGGCGCGGGGCCGTGGCGCTGGGCGCAGGGCCATAGCAAGTTCCCTTGCCCTCCTAAGTCCGCTTTTTGGATCTTCTTTAGGTGTAGTTCAAATTTCACTTTTTTTGTTGTATTTTCCTACTGTTAAGAAGCTCCTTTTATGGTAAATTTTGTTCGAGATCACAGCGTCTGGGGAAAGCTGTTTCACTCAGTCGCCATCTTGGATCCCTCCACACCTGGCTTTTAAATGGTTTCATACATGAAACAATGTTTCATGGTATGGAGTTTTCTACTTGTGGCATCATGTCAGTGCTGAAAAAGCTTTAAATTTTTAAGCATTTTGGATTTCCAAATTTTAGATTAGCGTTGCTCAACCTGTACTGATTCAATCTCTCCATTTGTTTGTTTGTGTGTTTTCATATTTTTGGTTCTCGGGATTGAACTCAGGGGCATTCTACCACTGAGCCACACCCCAGACCTTCTTATTTTTAATTTTGAAACAGGGTTTCGTTAAATTGCTGAGGTTGACCTCGAACCCATGATCCTCCTGTCTCAGCCTCCCAAGTATTGGGACTACAGGAAAGTGCCACACCATGCCTGGCTTCTTCATTTATTATTATATGGCTTCTTCATTTATTATTATATTATATGGCTTCTTCATTTATTATTAATATGAGTTTTGTTCTTCCTGAGTCAGTTTCAGTAGTTTGCATCTTTCTAGGCATTTGTCCATCCATTCTAATTATTGGCATATAATTGTTCACACTATTTCTTTATAAATCATTTAAGTAGGGTTGGTAGTTATGTTCCTTCTTTCATTTCTCATTCTAGTAATCTGTGTCTTCTCTCTTTTTTTCCTTGGTCCATCTAGATAAAAGTTTGACAATTTTCTGGATCTTTCCAAAGAACAGGCTTTAGTTTTCATTGATTTTTGTCTATTGCTTTTCTATTGTCTCTTCCATTAATTTCCATTCTATTATTTCCTTCCTTTGGTTTGCTTTAAGTGAAAAAAAAGATTAAAATATTTCTTTACATTAATTGTATTTGTTTTGTTTTGTGGCTCACATTACCTTCTTTGTGAGCTGTTGCACCCCATCATTGGGTAAGCCTATATTGGGTTCTCGTATTGCTGTTCAGTATAAGTTATTAAGTTAAAACATTTTTTGTAAAGAAAGAGTTGGATGTCTAGCTTCTAAAACGTTGCTACTAAACATATGGCCCATTATTAACAGCATCAGCAGCACCCAAAAGTGTTATAGAAATGCAGAATCTTAGTCCCTCTATGGACCTAGAGAATAGCAATCACATTTTAATAAGGTCCACAGGTTATTACTATCCACATTAAACTTTCAGATATACACTGATCTAGAAAGCAGCAGCATCAAAGGAAGCCAAAGTGAAGTCCATGTACACCTAGAGGCACATGTAATGTTGAAGAACCAATGCCCAAATTTTAGTTCAGAATGGGAAGAACCTGAACTTCATCTGAGGTAGGACCAGGCTTGACTCACTGGCTTGGGATTGTTGCAGCTCAATTGAACAGAACACCAAGGACTGACCTGAGGAGACTTGAACTTGTGGCAGCTGAGACAGAGAAAGGCCTCTAAGAAGGGAAAGATTGAGTAGTGACTGTGAAAAATGGATAAGGGAAAACTAGCTCTAGAAGAAAGAAATATTATAATAGTATTTATATGTATTTGTAAAACATTCAAGCCGGCTGTAGTGGCGCACGCTTGTAATCACAGTACTTGGGAGGTTGAGACAGGAGGATTGCAGGCTCAAGGACAGCCTCAGCAAGTAGGGAATCTCTCATCAAATTAGTGAGGCCCAGCCTAACATAAAAATAAAAAATAGGTCTGAGGATGTATCTCAGAGGTAGAATGGCCCTGGGTTATATCCCCAGTACCACATAAATAAATAAATAAATAAATAAATAGATAAATAAATAAATAAATAAATAACATTCAATACTAAACATGTGTTTATGTATATGTGTATATATATCACATGCATGGGAATAATGCATATAAATATATATATTATACATTATATATAATGCATACAAGTGTATACATATATATTTAAACATGTGGGAATGGTAGATAGCCCATTTAGGATAGCAGTTACCTCTTGGAAGGTGAATTAGTTACAATTTTGTATCATAAGAAATAAACAAATTACCCCAAAACTCAGCAGCTTAAAACATGCAATTTCAAGCATCCAGACAAGGCTCAGCTGAGTCTTCTGCTTCAGGGTTTTTCATGGGGCTGTGGCTGCAATCAGCCAGAGGTATGCTCTTGTCTGAAGGAAGTCAGAGAGGATCTTCTTCCATGCTCACTCCAAGGGTTGTTGTCAGGGCTCAGTTCTTTGTGGGTTGTTGTACTAAGAACTCAGTTCCTCATTATCTGTTGAAGAAAAACAGGATGAAGGAACAGTTGGTTGGAGAAGATCAGAGAAGAGAAAGAGCCCAGGGATTTGAGGGCTGGTGACCTTTTTTCTACTTTTAGTTAAGGCTTCCTAGTTACTTTCTAGTTGACATTGGCTTAGCTTTCTAACTTATATCACCTAGCGCCATGCCTGACATATGGTAGGTGCACAATAAATGTTTGCTAAACTTAAGTATATTTAATGTTTCCACACCCCACTTTGGCATTTGTGTTAACATTTCAAAATATATTCAGTATTCACTATGGATATAGCCATGCTGTGGCACAGAAGACATAAATCCCTTTGCTACCATTATTAAATAGAGCAGAAAAATAGTTATCCTTATAATATGGAGAGATAGCTTTGAATTCTGTCTCAAATAATATGCCCCCCTCACTGCCATTGGAGCCTGGTTTGCCTTTATTACAGAATTCTTTTGGTCAGGACATTATTTCCAGGAGCTCTCTGCTAAAATATAAATAATCTTCAAATGAAACTACATCAACTCCAGTGCAATAGTCCTTGGTGCCCTACTTCTTAACATTTTGGGGGATACTGACCTCTGAGAATTCAAAGAAATCTGTAGTTCCCTACCCCTGCCACTCCAAATGCATAACATTTTACAATTTCAAGTAACTATTCAGGAAACTCATAGAACTACTTCTACTTCTTTTCCTCAGGAGAATTAAATTAGGGCCTTGAGAGAACAAATCCCTACTGTCAAATATTTTCAGGTCAAGAGACAATAGATGAGGGGCAGTGATTGGAATGTGGGAGCATTACCTGGAGAGAGGAGGATTAGGTGGGTATTTCAACACAGAAGGGCCTTGAGCAGCTCTGGGTTAGTGCCATGAGTGAAAGTGCCTGGGACAAGGGGACCCAAGAGGAAGTAGGAAGGGAGGCAAGAGGAGTATAGGAGAGAAAATCAGGATGTCTTGGGAGCCTATGAAACAACATAATTTAAAGTGAATTGAAGCCTGTAATCCTAGTACTCGAAAGGCGGAGAGAGGAGGATCACAGGTTCGAGGCCAGCCTCAGCAACTTAGCAAGACACTCAGCAACTTACCAAGACCCTGTTTCAAATTTACAATACCTTGTTTCAAAATAAAAAAAATTAAAATTAAAAAATTAAAATCAGAGGTCAAATGCCCCTGAGTTCAACCCCCATTAACAAAAAATAAAAAATAAAGTGCTCTTGAAGTCTATGTTTGCATTTTTTCTTTTTCTTATCTTAGAATTTTATTGGTGCAGTGAGTATACCTCATAATGGGATTCAAAGTCATACATTCATGTATGCGCACAATAACTCTTGGTGTGGTACCGTTCTAAATTTTTTCTTTTCAATCTTGATATTGGAAGTGCAACTGGAATTATAACAGCTGTAGTTGGTGAGCACTTCATTTTCAGAACTTCTAGGAAGTTCTAAGGGAGTATGGAAATCCTAGAAATCATGATTCATGTCCGGAAAGGGTGGTAATTACGTTCATGCTCAGAATGCCAATTATCCTCCCAATATTGGTCTGCTTTATGATTGCTTTACTTGCAATTCATGCAGCAGAATGCAATCCATCACTTTAGGACAAACTATTAATAATCTTTGGGGGAAATGAAGATGACAGCTGCATGCTCATTCTGCAAAACTCAGAGTGGTATCCTCCCCATTCCAGAAATAGTGATTATGAACCTGAAGCAAAAAATTCAGTTCGACTAAGTAAACCTGGAACAAATGCCAAGTGTAGCACATGGTCCTTGTTAGACTACCATATTCTTTCTCCCTTTCTTGAGAAAACATGCCTGGGGCTCCACTGCAGCTCACTCCCTCGCTCGCTCTGTCTCCTTCCCTTCCCTTCCCTTCCCTTCCCTTCCCTTCCCTTCCCTTCCCTTCCCTTCCCTCCCCTCCCCTCCCCTCCCCTCTTCCTCCCCCTCCCCTTCCCTCCCCTTCCTCTTCCCCTTCCTCCCCCCCCTCCTCCTCCTCTTCTTCTTCTTCTTCTTCTTCTTCT
>PVLC010038648.1:0-14644 GCA_004027655.1 Graphiurus murinus | reverse complement strand
TAACAACTTACAATGGTCTATATGCTTCAAACAGAAGGCATAATCCTTTTAAAACATTATAAATTTCAGGACTGGCCATTATAAATTTCAGTTACAATTCACTTAGAATAGATTTCTGTTAATAGAGTTAGTAGTAAAAACATACAATGTTCTATGCTTTCTTTTATAAAATTCTCCAAAATTAAAGTTTTCTAATTAATTCATAACATAAAAATGCCATCTACAGTTAAATTTTGGCTCATATGCTTCAAACTCTAAGCAAAAAGAGGAACTATGTAAAATCCTTAGTATCAAAAATAATTGTGTGATTTTCACTACGACTTAAAATAAAATTACTTAAAATATGAAAAAAAATGTTATTTTATTAATTTCTGAATTGCATAATTAATTAGAAAATGTCTATTTTTGTCTATTTTGATATCACTTTGTTCTGAATTTTGCACCATATATTTTTTCTTAATCTACCATTAGTATTTTTATCTTCATCTTTGATTTCCAACAGTTGAAGTAAGAAGTGTCTAAGTGTGTGTCTGTGCTTAAGGTTTTTTTTTTACTTCTTTAATATGTGTTTTGATTATCACATTAATTTCTAATTTTTTTTTCATTAATTTTAACATCCCTAAGGATTCCAATTTCTTGTATTTTAAACTCTTCAATATTATCATAGAAAATTCATATTCTAGGTTTCTTTCCCATTTTTTTGTTTGTGTGTGTATGTGTGTGTGTGTGTGTGTGTGTGTGTGTGTGTGTGTGTGGTAATGGGGATGGAACCCAGGGGTCTTCTACCTCTGTGCTACATCAACAGCCCTTTCTCAGCTTCCCAAGTACTGTAATTACAGGTGTGCACCACCACACCCAGCTAATTTTCTTATTATTTTAAATTTTGGTAATTTTCATTAATACATATTCAAGTTTATTGATTCTTATGTCTAATAATGAGCCCGTCAAATATAAATCTCATTTCTGTTACAATAATTTTGTTTTAATTTCTGGCATTTCACTTGACTCTTATAGTTTTCATCTCTCTGTTAAGACGACATATCAGAGCATGCTCATTGTCCACGTTTTTCTTTTTTCTAATGTCTTTAAATACTTATACATGGCTAATTTAAAGTCTCATGGTTTTAATGTCTGAGCCAAATCTGAGTATACTTCTATTAATTTATTTATCTCTTATTAGCAACTTGCTTATTCTTGCTTTATTTGTTTATCTCATAAAGTTTTATTAAATGCCAGGTATTAACCAAGCATGGTGGCACATGCCTATAATCCTAGTACTTGGGAGACTAAGACAAGAGGATCTCAGTTTCAAGGCTAGCCTCAGCAACTTAGAAAGACCCTGTTTCAAGATAAAAATAAAATAGTGCTGGGAGTGTAGCATAGAGGTAGATTGCCCCTGAGTTCAGTCACCAGAACTAAAAAGTGAAAACTATAAAAAATAAAATAATTACCAGGTATTGTGTTGAGAACAGTAGAAACTGAGGTAAATTGGATTAAATTCTTCTATTTTGTCTCGTTATGTCAGGCTATGTTAAAAATCTCTAGAGCTCACTGAAGGCAAGGCCCTTTGTCACTCCAAACTTCCTGGTCATTATCATAATTATATCCTCATAGCTTCTGTTGTTTAAGCATCATTACCTGGTTTCTTTTACATGGGGACCACATCATTCAACTGAATATAAAAGGCTAAACCTTGTAACTATATCTATAACTATCAGGCCTAACATGCATAAGAGAGTCAACACTAAATTTAGTGATGCTTATATCCTCTTATAAACATTTCTGTGTGTTTCTGGGCCCTTCTGAGAAGCATAATCCTCAGAAAGGCCCTCTGACATCACAAAATACCTATATTCAATCTCAGTTCCCTAAGTCTTTTTAAAATTTTTTTCTTTGTCATCTGCCAGAGAAACTCAAGAACTTGTTCTTTAGAGAGTCATCGTAGTAGCAACTTTTCATCC
Source organism: Graphiurus murinus (assembly GCA_004027655.1). NCBI lineage: Eukaryota > Metazoa > Chordata > Mammalia > Rodentia > Gliridae > Graphiurus > Graphiurus murinus. The sequence continues at coordinate 12,683 of PVLC010038648.1, read as the reverse complement.
TTCCCTGGGATTCTTTCTAGTGTGTTAAATTCAATGTTATGGACTTGGAGATCCAAGATGGTGACTGAGTGAAACAACTTTCCCCAGACGCTGTGATTTGGATCTAAATTTACCATAAAAAGAGCTTTTTAAAATTTTTTTTATTTTTTTTATGCAGTACTGGGGATTGAACTCAGGGGCATTCTACCTCTGAGCTACACCCCCATCCCTATTTTTTATTCTTCATTTTGAATCTGAGTCTCACTAAGTTGCAGAGTGCCTCACTAGGTATCTGAGGCTGGCTGTGAACCCGGATTCTCCGGTCTCAGCCTCCCAAATTCTGGGATTACAAGCGTGCACCACCACGCCCGGCTTAAAAAGAGCTTTTTAACAGAAGAAAAAAAAAAGCGAAATTTGAACCACAAACAAATCAAGAAGATCAAGGAAGCAGAGCAGGGACAACAAGGGATTCCACCACGCAGCGAACCCGAGCACCGCGCGGATCCCTGCCCAGCTCTGCCGGGGCGGATCGCCACTAGGCTCTGCAGCGAAGAAGCAGGCTGTGGAAAAACAGGACCAGGAGCCATGGAGACCATCTAGACACTGAGAGCAGCAAACTCCAGGACACAGCACCCCCAGGACCCCACACCGTTCCCAGGTGGAGATTCTCCGCACCACTCACAGCGACCAGAACATGTGGGGCATTCAGCGTAAGCTCCCTCAGGTCTGTCTCAGCACTTTGCCTCAGCACAGAACAGTGACCACCCAGAAGAACTCGAAATAAGATGGCCACAAACACAGCTTCTTAACGGAAGCCTGAGCGTGAAACCGGAGCTGAGGATTAGAGTCCAGGAGGAACAGGGCGGGGGGGGGGGTGGCTCACCGTGAAACAGTGGCCGTCATCTTCCCCGCTAGCCCCTCCCAACCAACTTCCTGCCATCTATCCAGACCATCACTGACCTGCGCCCCCACCTGCCAGAGGAGCAGGCCAAGCAGCAGGGATCCAGAACCGCCAAGCAGAGGCTTGGTGCAGGCCACAGGCTCTACAGAACCCGGACACGAAGCTGTGAGAGCCGCCCAGACGCCGAAAACCACAGGCATCTCGGCAGACCCAAGGACCTGGCCTGGAATGGAGTGACATAGACCCTAGGAAAAACAAGGGAGCAGGCGCCGCAAAAGCGCGCCGCAAACTGGCCAGTGCCTCCTGGCGTGCCCAGCCCCTCCAAGCCAACATCCTGCCAGCTATCTAGACCTCCACTGTCCTCTTGTGTCCCCAGCAATCAGAGGTGAAGCAGGCAACAACGGAAATTCAAGCAGCAGGGACCTGTAAGTGGTATTGGGCCCCTGAGGTGCGGGCGCCCCTATAAGAAGGATAGACACAGGCACCCGCCCTTATATGGGTGCACATAGGGCATCTGAAAAGGCCCTGCATTTAGACTGTGCTTCTGCCATCAGCAAAGGCAGAGAGAGAGATGCAGCCAGGCCCTGTGGAGAGCCCATAGATAGAAGCCAGCAGCAGGAGAGGCACCAATGAAACACCCTGCCTGCACTGACAGCAAATAAAAATGATATAGACACACTCGAAAATTTAAGCTCGATACTTACAAACTAGCAGGGTGTTTGTTCTAGTGGTTGGTTGTTGTTTTTACGTTTCGGGTTTTTTGTTTTTGTTTTTGTTTTGTTTTGCTTTGTTTTGTTTTGGGTGTTAAGGTTTATCGGTTTTTACTCAGTTTGTGTTCTGTATTGCCTTGATTTACTTACATTTGTTGGGACGATTGCTTGCTTTGTTTTAACTTGCTTAGCTTGTTGAATCTCCTCCTTTTCCCTTTTACAAGCTTCCCCTCCCTCTCTCCCCCTTGTATTCCTCTCCTCAACACCGTACCTCCTCCCTTCTCTTTTTCTTTTTCTTTTTTCCCTGTCTCATATCAAGACCATCTCATACTACCACACTCAAAACTCTATATTGATTACCAGAATCTCCTGATATATCTACTATCACTAATCTTTACAATACATCACCGCGACACACTCAACCTCTTATTCTGCTGGAACATACCTCTTCTTTACCCTATTCCTGCATTCATCACTGTTACCTGTCGCCCAAACTTTACACTGATTAGAACCTGTCCCTGTATACACCTTCAGACACCTCTAACCCTCCCTACAGAGATTGGACATGAAAACTTACAAGAACAGCAAAGATATAAATCTAAGAATAGGCAAACCATGGGAAGGAAAAATAACAAAGAAACAATGAGCTACCACAACCCCTCAACAACAGATCTCACCAACCCAGAATGGCAGAGACTACCAGAAGAATAATTCAGATCTTAAATACTAGAAACAATACAGGATTTTCAGAAAGAATGTAGGCAGAGCTTTAGAGAAATAAAGGAAGAAATAAAAGAACAAATAAACAAAGAATTCGATGACATGAAAAGGAACCAAAGAGAAGCATTGAAGGAAGTGAAAAACGAAATAACTGAAATGAAGGCATCAATACAAACTATAAACAGCAGATTAGATCACAAGGAAAATAGAATTTCACTCTTAGAAGATGACTACTCCAAAAAAGAATCTATAGTACATAATTTAGAAAAAAAATACGTCAGTATGAATTGGACATCAAAGAGATCTGGGCCAATGTTAAAAGAGCTAACCTGAGAATAATAGGCATAGAAGGGGGATCAAAAGTTGAAAATTTTAGAATAAACTATCTCTTCAAAGAAGTAATATCAGAGAATTTTCCAAACATAGAAAGAGAAATTGGTATACAGGTGCAGGAAACATACAGAACTCCCTCAAGACAAGACCAAAGAAGAGGCTCACCATGCCACATAATAATCAAGTTGAACAATGTAGAGGCCAAAGAGAGAATTTTAAAGGCAGCAAAAGTAAAAGGCCAAGCGACATTTAGAGGCAAGCCAATTAGAATCACTCCAGATCTCCCAAATCAAGTCATGAAAGCCAGGAGAGGCTGGAGTAACATATTCCATACTCTGAAAGAAAATAACTTGCAGGCAAGATTCTCATACCCAGCAAAACTCTCTGTAAAAATTGACAGGGATATAAAAACCTTCAATGACAAACAGAAACTGAAAGAATTTATGTCTTCCAAACCAGCACTAGAGAAAATACTTAAAGAGATTAACTACAAACAAGAAATAAAAAGTAAATGTCAGAACCAGAGAAACAATAATTTCCAGGAAGCAAACAACTAAGCAAAGAAGAATAAAATACAACGAAAACAGAAGTCAAAACTCAAAATTTAAGGAATCAAAAACCATCTCTCAATAATCACATTGAATATAAATGGTCTCAATTCCCCAATAAAAAGGCACAAGGTGGCAAAATGGATCAAACCCAGAATCCATCTATATGCTGCCTGCAAGAAACACATGTAACAATCAAAGATGCCCACAAGCTAAAGGTGAGGGGCTGGAGTAAGGTAATCCATGCCAATGGTACCCGAAGACAAGCAGGAATAGCAACCATGATATAAGATAAATTAGACTTCAAGCCTAAGCTTATCAGAAGAGACAAAGCAGGTCATTTTTTACTAGTAAAAGGAACAATCCAGCAAGCGGAAATAACAATTATCAACATTTATGCCCCAAATGAAGGTGCAGCCACTTTCATAAAACATACTCTGTATGATACGAAGACACACATAGGCCCCAATACACTAATACTAGGAGGCTTCAATACTCCTCTTACAACTCTAGACTGATCTTCTAAACAAATGGTAAGTAGAGATGCCTCAGACCTAAATAATACCATAAACCAAATGGACCTGTTAGACACATACAGAACATTTCACCCAACTACAGCTGAATTCATATTTTTTTCAGCTGCACGTGGAACCTTCTCCAAAATTGATCACATTCTTGGCCACAAAGCAAGCACTGGCAAATTCAAAAAATGCAACATAATTTCCTGCATCTTCTCAGATCACAATGGAGAGAAATTAGAAATAAACTGCAAGAAGACCCAAAGTAACCATGGAAACACATGGAGACTGAACACCACATTGCTGAATGAAGACGGGGTCATAGAAGAAGTAAGGCAAGAAATTTAAAAATTCCTAGAATCCAATGAAAACAGAGACACAACATATCAAAACCTCTGGGACACCTTAAAGGCAGTACTGAGAGGAAAATTTATAGCACTGAGTACCCACATAAGAAGAACAGAAAATCACCAAATAAATAACCTAATGGCACAGGTCAAAGCACTGGAAAAACAAGAACAGTCTAACCCCAAAGCCAGCAGAAGACAGAAAATCATGAAAATCAGAGCAGAAATGAATGAAATAGAGAATAAAAAACAATACAGAAGATTAACAAAACCAAAAGTTGGTTTCTTGAAAAAATAAACAAGATAGATAAACCATTGGCCAACCTAACCAAAAGAAAGAGAGAATCAACCCAAATTACCAAATAAGAGATGAAAAGGGTGATATTACCACCGACAATATGGAAATACAGAGGATAGTCAGAAACTATTTTGAAAACCTATACTCCAACAAAATGGAAAATCTAGAAGAAATTTACAAATTTCTAGACACATATAACCTTCCTAAATTGAGTAAAGATGATATTGAAAACTTAAATCATCCAATAACAATCAAAGAGGTAGAAACAGCAATAAGGAGTTAACCATCAAACAAAAGCCCAGGACCAGATGGTTTTCCAAGTGAATTTTATAAAGCATTTATAGAAGAGCTAATCCCAATACTCCTCAAGCTATTCCATGAAATAGAAAGAAACAGGACCCTCCCAAACACATTCTATGAAGCCAACATCACATTAATACCAAAGCCAAATAATGACAGCTCAAGAAAAGAAAACTATAGGCCTATATCATTGATGAACTTAGATGCAAAACTGCTAAACAAGATACTAGCAATGCCCATTCAAAACCACATCAAGAAAATTATACAAAATGACCAAGACGGGTTCATCCGAGGGATGCAAAGCTGGTTCAACATAAGAAAAACAATCCATGTAATTCACCACATAAACAGACTCAAAGACAAAAATCACATGATTATCTCAATTGATGCTGAAAAAGCATTTGATAAGATCCAACACGCATTCAGGCTAAAAGCACTTCAGAGAATCTGAATAGAAGGAACATACCTCAACATCATAAAGGCAATATACAATAAGCCCACGGTCAATATTATATTAAATGGAGAGAAACTGGAAGAGTTCCCACTAAAAACAGGAACAAGGCAAGAATGTCCATTATCACCTCTTCTGTTCAATATAGTATTTGAGACTCTGGCCTGAAAAATAAGGCAAGAGAAGGAAATAAAAGGGGTAAAGATAGGGAAAGAAGAACTAAAACTATCCTTTTTTGCAGACAACATGATATTGTACATAGAAGACTCAATAAACTCAACCAAAAAACTCATAGAACTGATCAACAAATTCAGCAAAGTGTCTGGATACTAAATCAATCTTAAAAAATCAGAAGCTTTCCTGTATGCCAACCATAAATCCACTGAAAAAGAAATCCAGAAAACAATTCCACTCACAATAGCACCCCCAAAAATAAAATAATTAGGGATAAACATAACCAAACAGGTAAAACACCTCTATAAGGAAAACTACAAAAAGTTCAAGAAAGAAATCAATGAAGACCTTAGAAGATGGAAGGATCTACCATGCTCTTGGATAGGCAGAATAAATATCATCAAAATGGCCATCCTCCCAAAACTGATCTACAGATTCAATGCAATACCCATGAAGTTACCAAGGGTGCTCCTCACAGAAATAGAAAAATCACTTCTTAAATTCATCTGGAACAACAAAAAGCCCAGGATAGCCAAAGTAGTTCTTAGCAATACAAACCATGCAGGAGGTATCACAATACCTGACTTCAAACTCTACTACAAAGCCACAGTAATAAAAACAGCTTGGTATTGGCACAAAAACAAACAGACAGACCAATGGAGCAGAATACAACACTTAGAAACAGACCCACAGACTTACAGTCAACTGATTTTTGACAAAGGAGTCAAAAACATATACTGGAAAAAAGATAGCCTCTTTAACAAATGGTGTTGACAAAACCGGTTAACCATATGCAGGGAAATGGAAATAAACCCCACTTTCTCACCCTGCACAAGAGTCAACTCAAGGTGGATTAAAGACCTGGAAGTTAGGCCAGAGACCTTGCACCTACTTGAAGAGGGCATAGGACCAACACTTGAGCACATGGGCACAGGTAAAAACTTTCTCAACAAGACCTCAAAAGCACAAGCAACCCTCAGGAAGATCAATACATGGGATTGCATTAAACTGAAGAGCTTTTGTGCAGCAAAGGAAACTATCAAGAACCTAAACAGAGAGCCTACAGAGTGGGAGAAGATTTTTGCCAGTTACTCTTCAGATAGAGGTCTAATATCTAGGATATACAAAGAACTCAAAAAAATCACAGCTAAGAAAGCAAATAACCCAATCAAAAAATGGGCAAAGGATCTAAATAGACACTTCACAAAAGAAGAAATACAAATGGCCAATAAATGTATGAGGAAATGTTCCACATCATTAGCAATCAGAGAGATGCAAATCAAAACTGCCTTGAGATTTCACCTAACTCCAGTCAAAATGGCAATCATAAAAAAACTCGAACAACAACAACTGCTGGTGAGGATGTGGAGAAGTGGGAACTCTAATACACTGTTGGTGGTATTGCAAACTAGTGCAACCACTTTGGAAAACAGTATGGAGGATCCTCAGATATATGGGAATGACCCTACCATATGATCCAGCAATACCACTTCTGGGTATCTACCCAAAAGAACGGAAACCAAACTATCAGACCGATGTATCTGTTTCTATGTTTATAGCTGCACAATTTACAATAGCCAAACTATGGAAGCAGCCAAGATGTCCATCGACAGATGAATGGATTACCAAACTATGGGATATGTACACAATGGAATTTTACTCAGCCATAAAGAACAAAATCATGTTATTTGCAGGGAAATGGAGGCAACTGGAAAACATTATGTTGAGATTAGCCAGTCACAAAGAGTAAAGAAGCATATGTTCTCCCTAATATGCAGATGCTAGGGAGAATATGGGGCATAATAGGGTCTCTAGATGAAAAAGGAGAGACCCTCAAAAGCAAAAAAGTTGCTTTAACCGAAGGGGTTGGACGGGGGTGGGGGGCACACTAATATATATCATGTCACTCACTAAACTGAACTTGAGAGGGAGGGAAAGCGAGGGAGTGAGATGGTAATTTGAGGAAGGGATCAAATGAGAATTGTGAGCACATATATCGTTATCAATTTGTACCTAACAAAGATGTATGCTTACAATGTATGAATAAAAATAAAAATTAAAAAAAATTCAATGTTACAAAGAAAATTTCTCTAGCCAATGATTTATTACTCACCTGGTATAACTATCTGCACCTATTGGTCAAGTACTATCAAAAATCAATCCCAAGGGTAATTTCTTGGATTCTTGGCTCATGCCATTACATGCTAGTCTTATGAACTGAATGTTTGCATTCTCCCTAAATTGATATGCTGAAGTCTCATCCCCTAATTCAATTATATTAGGAAGTAATAACTGTGACAATTAATTAGGTAATGAGAATAGAGTCCACATGAATTGGGACAGTGCCTTTATAAGAAGAAACAAAAGACCTTGCTCTCATTTTTTGTTCTCTGCCATGTGAAGACACAGCAAGAAGACAGCCATCTGCAAACCAGGAAGAAGATCCTTACCAGACACTGCATATGCTTGCTTATTAATCCTCAACCTCCTGGCCTCACAAACTGTGAGAAGTAAAGATCTGTTGTTTAAGTCACCCAATCATTGGCATATTGTTTTTAGCAGTCTAAACTGACAGCTAGCTAATTCCTGCAACTCCTTTGGGGTATAATCTCTTTTTCCATTATCAAGCTCAAAATTCCCTATTTGTCACCTTTCTGTTGCTGTGAAAGATACCTAAGATATATGACCTATAGGAAGGAAAGGCTTATTTTGGCTTACACTTTCAGAGGTTTCAGTCCACAGTTCATTGTCCGTGTTGCTTTTAGGCACATGATGATGCAATACATCATGATGGGAGTGTGTGCTAAAGGTTCATCTTTTGGCACCCAAAAAGCCCAAACAGAGACAGGAAGTGGCCAGGGTCTCAATATCTACTTCAATGGTACAACCCCAATGATCTTACTTCCTTATAGTAGGCTCCACCTCCTTCAGTTTCTCCCACCTCACAGTAGTACTAATCTTTTAAAACATGAGACTTTAGGTGACACTTATCCAAGCAATAGCATTTCCCTAGCTGGGTTTTACCTGGGTCTTAATCCTAGTTATTGGCTTGTAGGTTAGGGCTATTCCTCAGGAAATTTCTTCTATCCTTCTGTGAAAGAAGCCTCTACAATCACTCCACATGGCTGAAGGACACCAGTTTATATTAGGGGTGCTTTGATATTTTGATAAGCTGTAAAGTTTAAGGGATTTCCTCAGAGCTAAAAATCTTAGTGGCATATACCCACCTATCCCCATTTTACATTTTAGGGCCTCAAGTTGTTGTATCCAGGGCCCTGCAGTTAGCATAACAAACTAGCCAGGGAATAAGCCTTAACTATCACTGGAGCTCTTGAAGTTTAAATTTGGAGTGTTGTCAGCTATGTTCTCTCTTCTATAGCAAGAAAGGGCTTTGTAAGCTGTCAGAAAGATTTCCTGGCTCTCTAACTTAGCCCTTAACCATTTCTTATTTCTTAAACTCTCTTGGTTCTCAATATCCTTCTACAGGACAGTAATACAACTTAATGATACTCAACAAATTCTATTCTTGTAGATATTGCCCCCTATCCACCAATTTTTTTCAAATGCTGAAATCTTAAGAAAATGTATTCTTTTTTAACAGGGTATTCTCTCAGGACATTATTGATGAAATCTTCAGCAACTGGGATATCATATTGTGCTAGGGATTATATTTACCTCTCATTTAGGAAGGGCTTATTCTTTCCAGCCAGGTCGTGAGATAGCCAGTCCCAAAACTCATCTTGCCTTTTTTTTCTACAATAACTTCTAACACCTACTGTGTCAATTTGGTTCTCTTGAAAAGCAGACATAGATATTGGATTATACATGCAGGATATATGTTGATAAAGTGGAAAGGAGCAAGATTAAATAGGAAAAGATTTTTGACTATGATAGTTTTCTTACTGCAGCATACCAATGAGGAAATCCTTAGCCTGACCAATGAAAAGGCTCTATGCAAAGGTTGCTATTAAAGGAGTCCTGCATCAAGTCTGGTACCCCTGTTGTGAATGACATTTAGCTGGGAGCAGTCTGTTGGGAAGACTTCACCACGAAGCAAGTGCCATGGTAAATCCATAGTTGCAGCAGTTGGGGGCTATAAATCTACTGTGCTCCATGAAGCAAGTTCTCCTGGATAGGGATCTGAGTAGAGTGCTTCCATGGCTGCCACATCTGGAAAATGATTAATACTGTTTCCAGGAAGATTTCAGATGATATACAAATGATTGATTTTAAGTTTGTTCTCCAGATGAGAAAGTCTTCTTCAAAATAAGGATTTAAAATTTAATCATGAAGAGAAAACTCAGTCACTATACAAACTACAGCCATGAGTGTTCAGATTAGAAACCAAAAAATTGCTTCATCAGTCTTTCGGCTAATAGGCTAAGACCAGGAGCAACATCTTCACTAATTAGGAACTTGAAGATCATCCTCGTACATATCAATTTGAATCACATTCAGAAAAATTGATTCAGAAGGCCAAAAGCAAAATCCAGACCATATCACAATCATTATCTTATTAATAAGATTTAAGATTATCATGTGAACTTTCTACGGAGAAATGGGACATAACCCCAGAATAAGCTCAGCCTTGGCCTCATAGCCAATGAGTAACCATAACTAGCTAGGTTACATACAAAGTGGCATAGACAGAAAACAGTTGTTGAACTTTAATTCTTTTTTTATAATGGTCACATTTTTGGAACCATACTGCAAACTAAGAACATGGACACATCAATGAGATATACTCACCTATAAACCCACATACAGAGCTGCTAGACACGGAAAGCAAAACTACTATGAGACTTCCATCTAATGACAGGTTTTTAACCCATCTAATACATATCAATCATTTGCTACACCCCATGGACTCTGAGAATGCAGACCCCTGACTTTAAGGAATGAAATTGAATTTGTAGTTTTTCTGTAGGAATGTGTATGTGTGATTGGCTCTCAAAATTCCTTTTTCACATTGCTAAAAGCAAATTTTTTGTGAATGTCAAATGAGATAATGGATTAAATATTTGAAAACTAGAAAGTTCAAAATATATTTGAAGAGTAAATATTTCTATGGCAACTCTGTTTGGATAGCTTCATGTTCGTTTTTTCTGAGCTCTTAAGCATTAACAGTGTAACTGTTCGGGTGGTCTTACAGTGAGTGAAGTTTACATCATTAGTGAAAATATTTTCAACAGGTTGACCATTCATTGTTGAATTTTTAATTCTGTAAATATTTTGAACTACTGTTTTATTTTAAATCCTTTGCTATATATTGAATATAATATATATACTATATTGACTAATCCAGACCAAAGAACAAATTGATAGCCTGGATGTTTTTCTTTTATGACTATGAAAAGTTAAGAAAACTAATTTTTCTGAATATATGTGTATATAACATATATGAATATATATGCACATATATATGTGTATATACATGTATATATGTGATATATATATATATACATGTATATGTTATATATATATATGTGTGTGTGTGTTTACATATGCATATATATCAATCTCCAGTACTCATATGTATGCACGGTGTGATTGTGTTACTTGAAATTGAATCCAGGGACATTTTTCCTCCGAGCTACACCCTCAGCCATTTTTTGATTTTTTGTTTTGAAACAGGGTCTTGCTAGGTTGCTGAGAGTCTCACTACATTGAGGCTGTCCTTCAACCTGGAATCTTCCTGTCTCAGCCTTCTCAGTACTGGGATTATTGATGTGTACCACTATGCCTGGCTTATATATAATTCTGAACACACACACACACACACACACACACACACACACACACACAAAGAGTCATGAGGACAGTACAATCAGTAAAGGGATAGGAGATTAAAAAAATTCACAAAATCAGTGGACTCAGCCAAAATTACAAAATAGGGGCCTATCCATTTCTGAGGATGAGCCCAGTCTAAGATTTTATCATTATATAGGGAAATATACTGTAATGTGAATTTTATCAAGGTATTATTTAGGAAAGTTGCAATATTTACTGAATTCATATTTTCTTCTGGGAAATGTTTGAGAAGGAAATAATTTAAGGACAAGAAATAAATATAGCATGTAATATAGAAGTAGGGCTTTTTACCATCAGGGAATATCTTCATTCATTAACACAGACACACTTTGGCAAGATAGTTGTGAACCATTCTCTTAGACTAGTTAGCTCTTATTGTGCCTGATAGAGGTTTCACTTCTAATTTATACAGTCAGTTATCTTGGTCACAGTATGAGGTCTTACAGCTGAGCAAGCAGCTTTGGCAAAAAATCTAAAGTACTGAAATTGAAGGAGGGGGAGCAATGAGAATTAAGTTGGCCAGCGGCCTGGGTACCTCAAGGGCATCTAATGTAAAATTAGTTGATTTTCAGTAGTTATATAGATGTTAGTAACTTCCTGCTCCTGTTTCTAAATGGAATAGAGAAATTTTGGCTGCCTGTGAACTTGTCATAGCAACAAAGAACAATTTCATTCATCTTGCCCAGGAATAGCTTCTGGTGTGTATGTGTACAGAGTGATAGAAGCTTGTTCAAATGAATATTGGTTTGGGAGCTTTGGGGATTATGAAAGGGGGCACAGCTGTGATTCTTCAGTAGCTAGGTGAATGAAGGCATCCATCTCAGAGGGGTGGAAGAGCCAGCTGGAATGAAAGCAGCATCAGTAGTGGCAGGAAAGATAAAGCTTTAAGACCCTGGGAACCAATACACACAAGCTTCCCTCTAACTCTCCACTGTTAAGTACATTTCCATTGGAGCCTGTTCAGAAAAGATTCCAAACTATTATACATCCCCTTACACTAATGGCAGCAGGGAGGGAGTTAGGAGAAGCTGTGGAAACACCAGACATGGAGTCAAAACAAATTAAAATTCTGGCTCCCCTTAGAGAGCTTTGGCTAATTTGTTTCACATTGCTTAGCCTCACATTTTCTCATAGTGTACAATAGTTAAGGGTACGAAGTGTATAGCCAGATTTTGGCACTTGAAGTACTAACTCCTACATTTGCCAATTTGGTAGTCTATCACAAATTCATGATCACTTTCTGTAAAATATGGATAATAATAATAATAATAATAATAATAATAATAATAATAATATCTCAATTTGTACTTGCAGAGTTGTTAGGAGGAACAATGAGTACCCAGTGAATAGTGAGTGGCCCAGATCATTTGTTAAATTACATAATATTTTGGATGTTTTCTTCAAGTTTATATTATTTTATAATGAGATATAACCAGGGATTGGAAAACCTTTCCAATTGTGGAAAAAAAAAGAGCATGACAGAGCTGTTAATTGGAGAGGGAGGGAGGGAGGGATAGAGGGAGATGGAGAGAGAGAGAGAGAGAGAGAGAGAGAGAGAGAGAGAGAGAGAGAAGAAGAAGAAGAAGAAGAAGA
>PVLC010038647.1:0-14625 GCA_004027655.1 Graphiurus murinus | reverse complement strand
GATAATAGTCATAATAATGCACTAAGAGGTAAATGATATTAAAAGCAAGAACAAATGTTCTAGAGAAAGCTGGGAAAGCTGAAAGAAGCAGAAATTGGAGACAACTGGAGGCAAACACTGGTGAAGGTGAGCACACCAACACCAGAGAAGAGCATGGATAAAGAGCGAAACAGGGTGAGCTGAAAGCAGCCAGCAGGCCCGTGGTGTGGCGGAGCTAGGAAGAGCTGGCAATATAATGGGAGACAAGCCAAGCAGCGGGGCCTTGAGTGTCAGGCTGAAGAGTTGCAATCTGTCTTCTAGGAAGGAGGAAACAACAGGAAGCACCTCTTTCTTAAATGTCCACTGAGTCATGGGTTAGAAGAACAAAACAACTGTTCAGGTATGTGAGCCAGTCATAAATATTAAAGGTATTAAAGCAACACTTTCTCAAACAAAGGAAAACGGTGGCAATAGATGAATTCCAAATGAATAGAGTCAGTTCTTTTGTTGTCCTGTATGTAAATAATCACATAGGTTTTACACGGGTCCATTCTGATTGCTGGCTCACTGCTTTGCAAACTTCATGAGCATTATTATGCCAAAGGGATGGAGAGGAAGGAAACAGTTTCATTCTTAAACTGAAGTGGCAGTGGTGCCGGGGTCCCCTGCCGAGGACATACCTGAGAGCTCTGCTTGCAGTCTGGCAAGCTGGCTCCTGAGAAGATCTGCCTCCTTCAAGCTTTCTGTCAGCTGCATCTGCAGCTCCATTTCCTTCTTTTGGTGAGCAGTCATTTTCAGCTGCAGGTGAGAGACCTGTGCAGTGGCTGCTGCTAACTCTTCCGTCACTTTGGCCTGAACAGTAACATAGGATGAGGTCACTTGAAACATAGATGATCTTTGTGTCTAAGTGATGACCCAACCTCACAGGACTCCAAGCCGACTGACCTGATAGACCTTTAACCTGCCCTGAGCAGACACTGAGCCTTAAAAATGCAAAGTCTCAGCCGGGCGTGGTGGCGCACGCTTGTAATCCCAGCATTCGGGAGGCTGAGACCAGAGGATCCGGGTTCGCGGCCAACCTCAGCTACCTAGTGAGGCACTCCGCAACTTAGTGAGACTTGGTTTCAAAATAAAGAATAAAAAATAGGGCTGGGGGTATAGCTCGGAGGTAGAATACCCTGAGTTCAATCCCGAGTACCGCAAAAAAAAAAAAAAAAAAAAAAAAAAAAAAAGTGAAAAGTCTCTTACTCCATTCCCTTGCAGAAATTTGTACTAGGGATTGAGCCCAGATGCATTCTATCTCTGAGCTACACTCCTAGCTCTATTTTTTATTCTTTATTTTGAAACAGGGTCTTACTAAGTTGCAGAGGGCTTCTCTAAATAGCTGAGGCTGGCCGCAAACCTGTGATCCTCCTGTCTTAGCCTCCCAAGTACTGGGATTACAAGCATGTGCCACCATGCCTAGCTTCATTTTTTATTTTGAAACAGGGTCTTACTAAGTTGTTGAGGCTGGCCTCAAACTTGTGATCCTTCTGACTCAGCATCCCAAGTGCTGGGGTTATAGGTTTCAACACTGTACCCTATTGAATGACAAGTTTTTTTTCAATAACTGATCTACACAGAATTATAGGTAGTTTATATTTTCTTCTTGCTTACAAGATTGTGTATTTTATAAATGATTCTTTTGATCTGATGCTCAAAAATCTTAAAGATATGAAAAGTAAACAATGAGAAGTCTCTCTCATTCCTACCCGCCTCCTGGGATGAAAGGACCTTGCTTATCTCCCTTTAAGAAGAGAGATCACAGGGAGACTATTAGGTAAGACGTCAATCGAAAAAAGAAAACAAGAACAGAAACCAACAGGGAGAGCCAAGACTTAAAAAAAGTGTCACTGAAATAATGGTGAAGCATTTGGTACCTGGTACCCTAGTCATCAAGAACGCTGATACTTAGCCCAGGAGATTCCTTCAAACATATCCATATAAAACATTCCCTCAGATTTTTTGGTGTAAAGTGTGGCATCTAGAACCGTGGGTGTTTACCAGGTGTTAGCTGTGATTTCTGCTGTTGTTATTATTATGACGACTAATGTTTTTCCTACTATGAATAGAACATCTACTGGGAGGTTCAATGTATCATGCCAAAATATCTTTGGAGTTTAGCAACATCAAAACATTTGGGTGGATTAACAAGCTAATTCAGGGGTTGACAAACTGTGACCCATGGGTCAAATTGGCCTACTGCCCACTTTTGTAAACAAAGTTTTATTGGAACACACACAGTAATATTCAATGAGTCACATGCTAGATTTATTGAAAACAAAGGGAAGCTGAGGCAGAAGGATCACTTGATTCCATGAATTCAAGGCCAGCCTGAGCAACACAGTGAGATCTTCTCTCTCTCTCTCTCTCTTACACACACACACACACACACACACACACACACACACACACACACAAATGTGTCCAGCTGCCACCTCCAGAGACTGTGACAAAAGAAGCAAATAATATACCAGGGTAGATATCAGAATCAAGGGGAACTTTTTAAAGTTTTAAATTAGCTAGATATACTAAATTAGAATCACTGGAAGTAGGGCTTAAGAATACATAGTTCTAGCTGGGTGTGGTGGTGCACGCTTATAATCCCAGTACTTGGGAGGCTGAGACAGGAGGATTGCAGGTTCAAAATCCAGCCTCAGCAACTTCGCAAGGCTTTCAGCAACCTAGTGAGACCCTGTTTCCAAATAAGAAATTTTTAAAAAATTGGGCTGGGAGTGTAGCTTGGAGGTACAATGCCTCTGGGTTCAATCCCCAGTATCAAAAGAATATATAGTTCTAGCTGGGCATGGTGGCACATGCTTATAATTCCAGTTCATAGGAGGCTGAGACAGGAGGATCACAGGTTTGCAGCCTGCCTCAGCTATTTAGTGAGGCCTTCTGCAACTTAGTGAGACCCTGTTTCAAAATAAAAAGTAAAATAGGGCTGGGGGGTGTCCCTACCTCCCTTTGGAGATAGAAGTTCTCTGGGTTCCATTCCCAGCACCAGAAATAAAAAATAAAGAATGTACAGTTCTTGTCAGGCTCTCAAAGTGATTCTGAGGCAGTCAGCACAGTCCAGAGCCACTGATTTAAAGAACAAGTTATAGTAACCATTCTAGCCCTAAATAGTAATAGTAAGGACAAACAAGTCTAAGGGAAAAAAGAAAAGAAGAAACAAAAGCAGCATGGTGGAGCACACCTGTAATCCTAGTACTTGGGAGGCTAAGACAGAAGGATCTCAAGGTTGAGACCAGTGTCAGCAATTAAGGGAGACCTTGAGCAATTTAGTGAGACACTATTTCAAAATAAAAATAAAAAGGGCTGGGATGGGGTGTAGCTCAGAGGCAGAATGTTTCTAGGGTTCAATTCCCAGTTCCAAATAAAAATTAAAAAAGGAAGAAGAGAGAATAAATAAAAGCAGAGAAAGGAGAGATAAGAAAAAGTTCATTGTATGGGGTATGTTGAAATGATTCTAGTACCTCTTGATATCAATGTTACAGGCTGCCAATCTTTTTTTTTATAATAATTATTATTTTTTTTGGTACTGGGGATTGAACTCAGGGGCATTCTACCTCCGAGCTATTCCCCCCCCCAGCCCTATTTTTTACTCTTTAT
The DNA here is from genome assembly GCA_004027655.1 of Graphiurus murinus. Taxonomy (NCBI): domain Eukaryota; kingdom Metazoa; phylum Chordata; class Mammalia; order Rodentia; family Gliridae; genus Graphiurus; species Graphiurus murinus. The sequence continues at coordinate 10,992 of PVLC010038647.1, read as the reverse complement.
TTTTGAAACAGGGTCTCACTAAGTTAGGAGTGCCTCACTAGGTAGCTGAGGCTGGCTGCGAACCCGGATCCTCCCGTCTCAGCCTCCCAAATGATGGAATTACAAGCACCACGCCCGGCCAGGTTTCCAATCTTGATCTAGGCATTAGCAGTCAGCCACAACAAACAAGGGATGGCTTAAAGCAACTGGGGAGAAACAGCATCAGCATTGGACGGGGCTGTGCAGGGCAAGACACTGTTTATTTGAGGATAAGAGGTCAAAGACATTAGTTGCCTCTATACTATAGCTAAGCAAACATATGGATTAGCCTAAGACACAAGTAAGGAATCTTTATCATTACCAGAATACGAGAAAGTAAGTAAGAATTCCACAAGTTATAAAGTACATTTCATTCAACTTTTCATGTTTTCAAGGAAAATTCAAATATAAAATACAAATTCTTTCTTAAAACTCTTGAGAAAATAACAGATAAAAGGGTTGAGATCGCCCAGCTAAGGAGTGATGGCCCAAACAAGGAGGAATTCATTCTGGGTAACTGTATCGGGCCAGGCATGGGGGGCACGCTTGTAATTCCAGGATTTGGGTGGCTAAGACTGGAGGATCTAGGTTCACCACCAGCCTCAGCTACTTAGTGAGGCACTCCAAAACTTAGTGAGACCCTGTTTCAAAATAAAGAATAAAAAATAGGACTGGGGATGTAGCTCAGAGGTAGAACGCCCCTGGGTTCAATCCCCAGTACCGCAAAAACATAAAAATAAAAAATAAAAAATTATATTGTTGGAACAAGGACAGGAGGAGTAGGCTTCAGAATTAGTTGATCCCAACCCAAGACCCACTAGGCTCCTCACTGCCACTACACAAACAGGTCAAAATTCCTAATTCTGAAAGGACTGAAGTCACAGTAGTATTTTGAAATGCTTTGGCAGACCCAATGAAGTAACAAACTAAACACAGATGAAGGAGCAAACTAGACAATCTTAAAATCCACCAAACACAACCTACACATTTGTTACCTGGTAAAATAGAAATTTTGTTGATTTTGTCAATAGGATAAATTTAGTTTCTAACAAGCTGTGTAATTCTTACCTTAATCAAATTGCTAAGATCAGTGATTGTTTTCTTCTGGTATTTTTTGAGACAGGCTCTTGCTATGTTGCCCAGGCTGGCCTCGAACTACTAGGTCTTGTCAAGGGAACCTCCTGCCTCAGCCTCCCCAGTAGCTGGAACTACAGGCATGTGCCACCACACCTGGCCAATCATTATTTTTGACTCGACTTATTGCATAGCGTATCATAAAACAGAAAGGTGGATGATGAATATATGAAAATCTATTAGACGATTTCTAGTTCTCTTCCCAAATAATGACAAAAGTTCTTCCGAGAAGCCACCTGTAAGGATACGTGCAGGACCTTTCCTTAGCTCAACACATCCAGCCTGGGCTTCTCTCTGCCCAGTTACTTTACCTTCTCCTGTTCAGCATGCAATACTCTTGCCTGTGTGTTTTCTGTGGCTGTTTGAAGTGAGTTGTTCCTTTTCTCCATCATCAGGTTACTTTGTTCAACATACCTGTGATAGAAAAAAGGAAAAAGAACACATTTATCAAACATTGAATGTACACCAGGCACAGCCCAATGCACATTCAGCTCTCACACCATTGCTCTAACCTTCATCAAAAACAATCAGGCCAAGCATGGTGGCGCACACTTATAATCCCAGTACTTGGGAGGCTATGATAGGAGGATCATAGGTTTGAGGACAGTCTCAGCAAGTAGTGAGAAATAAAATTGGGCTGGGAATGTAGCTCAAAGGTAGAATGCCTCTGAGTTCAATCCCCAGGACAGAAAAAAAAATCAGAAACCATTTTGTTTCCCTTTTATCTATAGTGATGAAGTTCAGAGGCAGCAACTTGGGCCAGAGGTGAACTGCTCTGCATAATGAAGAGGAGAGGAATTCAAATGGGTATGTGGTAACAGGGGATGAGGGAGGAAAGAGAGAAGAGCAAGTAGGCTGTAAGAAAGAGGAGAAAAGAAAAGGCAGCCAGTCTTACAACCCTGTCATGTGGGGAGCAAGAAACGCTCACTGGAGAACAGGAGTAGGGGGAAATTCTTAAGTAAAATGCTATGTTGTGACATGTTTTCTTGACCCTCCAAATCTTCAGAAAGACCCATAAAAATTATAAAGCGTGCCAGCTGCAGTGATGCACACCTGTAATCCCAGTACTTGGGAGGCTGAGAAAGAGAATCACAGATTCAAGGCCAGCCTCAGCAACTTAGCAAGATCCTCGGCAACTTAGTGAGACCTTGTTTCAAAACAAAACAAAACAAAAAAGGGCTGGCGTGTAGCTTGGAGGTAGAATGTCCTTGGGTTCAATCCCCAGTACAAAGAAAAAAAAATTATGAAATACTTGGGTTTTATACAGAAATCAGTGAGGTTCTGGTTGAGTTCTAGTTGATAAAATAGAGTCACGCACTCAGAAGAGAAAAGAGTGAGTTAAGTCTGATGTCAATCAGAGTTTTCTAAGTATTAACACCATTTTTAGAGATGAGAAAACAAAGGACTATAAGAATAAACAGAATGCCTAAAGCCACACAATATATGAGAGGCAGAGCCAGAAAGCAAACACTGGCCTGTCTTACTTCAGAGCCCACTGAGTTCTTTCTACCAAAACAGAAAACAGGCACCAATTCATATGACAAGTAGAAAGCAGAAATAAGGCTGGGGTATGGCTCAGTGGTGGAGCCAAAAAAATAAAAGAAAAAAGTGGAAACATGCACTGCCCTGAATAAACACGTGTACGCCCTTCTGACGGTCCTAGCCAGGCCCGGCACCTGTCATTACCTCTGATTCCGCTCAATCAGTTCACTAATCTTGTCATTCTGCTCTTCTATTCGACTACTCTTCTCGAGGATCTCTTGCTTTAATCTTTCATTTTCCTAAATTCAAAACATATGACGTATAAGGTGCGTATCTTAAGAGAAAAGTGCCACATAAAAGGGAATCAACTTGAACTGACAGGTGACATTGTTAACATATTTTGAGACAAAAACTAGAACTTATGTCCACACAGATATACCAGCTAACACATCAAATTACATCCAATGGACACAAATCACTCCAATGGATTGAGTGTATAAATGGCTACAAAATGAAGAAAATTCTGAAACAGGGCCCCAAAACCATGTTTCCTTCTGACTCTATAGGTAGTGTAAATCACTTTGATCAAATTAAGCCATCATGGATTCTCCAGAATTTTCTAAACCAGTGCAGCACTCATCATGTGTCCTCTATTTCTGGGGTGACCTTCAGCGGGGTGTTCACTCTTGCTCCCCCTTACCTGAATGATTCGCTGAATGTTGCTCATAATCATGCTTGTTTCCATTGTAACCGACATGCTGGGAATAAGCATGGAATTGCCAGCAGTGTACCTCTGTAACTCTTCAACCTACAAACGGGATGCCAGAAAGACCTTGTGAGAAAGCTTAGAACAGAGAAATATAATGCACTAAAGATTTAACCACTTTTTTTTTTCTCTTTTTGTGGTACTGGGGATGGAACCCAGGGGCATTCTAACCTCCAAGCTACACCCCCACCCCGGTTTTATTCTTATATTTTGAAATAGAGTCTCACTAAGTTGCTGAGGGTCTCATTAAGTTGCTAAGCCTGGCTGTGAACCTGCAATCCTCTGGTCTCAGCCTCCCAAGTACTGGGATTATAAGTGAGCAGCACCATGCCCCGCTTATTGCTATTTTGAGAGGGCTAATCAGTTTCTGAGACAATCTCTCAATGTAAGTTAGAGTTGTTTCCTGCTAACTGGATCCAAAAATAAAGATAGCTACCCTTCTAGAGAATTTAACTATTAACTACTATAATACAGGAGAGGAAAGAATTTATCCATAGCTCTGGCTGCTCCCTATTTAATATCCCGTCTACACCCCCACTCTCAACACGGCCCCAACTCTGACTCAGTCACCTTGGCCATGAGATGATCCATCTTATCAGCCACTTTGCTCACTGCTATCCGAATTTCAGTGTTTTGTTGCCGGGCTTCGGTCATGAGAAATGGAGCCATATCACCTGATCCTAAACAGACATAAGCCAAAAAGAAGCTTACAAAACTGGAGCAGAGGAATCTGTATGAGAAAAATAAATGAATGAATGAATGAATGAATAAATAAGCAAGCAGAGGAAAGGAAAAAATTAACATTTTCATAGAAATACTAGGTGATTTCACACTGTCGGGAGAAGATGTAGAAGCTAGTTGAGGCAAAGGCTCCAAAGCTAACAATAACTAACGCATTGAGGGCTACAGGCTAATCCACGGACATGTGTCTGCCTACTTTAGACTGCTTTAGTCCTGCAGCTCAAAATTGCTTCCCCATTCATCCAACTGTAGGCCTAGAATTTTACAGGCACAAAGAATATAGCAATGAATTAAATAAGGTTCCTGTCCTTGGTGAGCTCCCAATCCAATGAGTGACATGTAAACAAATAATTAAAACAAAGCATTTTAAGAAAAGTAGCAACTTGAAAAGCAAGATTAACCCTCTGGCAACATTCATATCCAGCTGTGTCTCTGGGAAGAGAGGATGGAGGGATGGTGACAGTCAGAGAAGGCTTCCCAGAGGTGGTAACAGTTTGATGGATGAAAAAGGGTTTCCCAGATGGAAGAGGGAGAGGTCTCCAGACCAAGGCTGCATCCAGGAAGACCTCATCAGTCTGGAACCACAAGGTATACTAAAGAATATACCTGTTCCCTCCTACCACTGTCCCAATATCCAGGTGATTACTAAGTAAAAGACAAACTTCAGAACAAAGTGAGATAACATCATAGCTATTTCCATTTCACTTGCTTTGTTTATACAAGATACTCACACTTGTATATGCATACAAAATATCTGAAAAGTTACCCAAGTTAACTGTTAGTGAGGATTTCCTATGGTCAGGAGGGTTTAATGATTGGGAAAGTAACACTTCTGTAGTATTTGACATTTTTATAAAAGTATATTATTTGTATAATTTAAAAGTTTTAAAAAAGTGGCTTTCACTTAAGTTATTGAACATCCACAAACAACCTTCATGCTTTCTCCCAATTTCCTCCAGTGTTAATTCTTTACTACTTCCTATAAATTCTAGCCACTCAGAGAAATTAAAAGGGCTGGTGGGTAGGAGAAAATGCAAGAAACAAAACAGAGAATGGATAAAAGAGGATTTGGGGGACGATAAAAATGTTCTAAAAATAGACTTTCGTGATAGATGCACAACTCTGAAATATCTTTGAATTGCACACGTAAAATGAGTAAATTATATGGCATATAAATTATACCTCAACAAAAACAAAAGGAAGGGTAGAGAACTTTTGGAGTAAAAACAAAACTGGGATGGAAGGAAGGGGAACACAACAAGGGCTGTGATGAGAGGTGACGGGAATGGCTTCCTACCTTGAAAGTGGGGAGCCTGGGACAGTGGCGCTGGGTACACGGGCCGAAGAGGCTGCAGCTGTGAGGCGACCGTGGAGGCCTGAGGATACGTGTAGGCCTGCATACCTGTATAGGGCTGAGGAAGGGCCATGTTACTGTTGAGTTAGGAAACGTTCATGTTTTTCTCTTTTGCTTAGTTTCCTGTGGTAGAACAAAGTGGATAAGCTGTGAGGAGATGCAAATTTTTTTTTTTTTTGCAGTACTGGGGATTGAACTCAATCCCCAGTCCTATTTTTTATTCTTTATTTTGAAACCAGGTCTCACTAAGTTGCGAGTGTGCCTCACTGGGTAGCTGAGACTGGCCTTGAACCCAGATCCTCTGGTCTCAGCCTCCCAAATGCTGGGATTACAAGCGTGCGCCACCACGCCCGGCTGAGATGCAAATTTTTGAAGCTGGAGATGAATGAGATCAGGGTTAGACAGTGGTAAGAATTGCAACAGAGTTGTCTATGGAACCTAGTGGTCCCCGACCACTGAAATCCTACCCAGAAATTGAGGGATAAGTATTTTGGGTCACTCCCCAGTCCTCTGGTGATGTGATTTAATAAAGTAAGAATTCATTCCCGCCGGGCGTGGTGGCGCACACTTGTAATCCCAGCATTCGAGAGGTTGAGACCGGAGGATCCGGGTTCGCAGCCAGCCTCAGCTACCTAGTGAGGCACTCCAAAACTTAGTGAGACTCGGTTTCAAAATAAAGAATAAAAAAAAAATAGGGCTGAGGGTATAGCTCGGAGGTAGAACGCCCCTGAGTTCAATCCCCAGTACCACAAAAAAAAAAAAAAAAGAATTCATTCCCCATTATCAGGCCTATTGCTTAAGAAATTTTAAGTCAGGGCTGGTGGACCACACCTGTAATCTGAGACAGGAGGATCACAGGTTCAAGGCCAGTCTCAGCAACTCAGCAAGGCCCTCAGCAACTTAATGAGACCCTATTTCAAAATATAAAATAAGGCTAGGAGTATAGCTCAGAAGTAGAATGCCCCTGGGTTCAATCCCCAGCAACATACACATACACACACACACACACACACACACACACACACACACACACACAAATAAAATAAAATAAATTTTAAATCTAGTACACAGCATCCTGATATGCAGTTGTATCCCAGCAACTTAGGAGGCTGAGGCAGGAAGATTGCAAGTTCCACTCTAACCTAGGCAACCTAATGAGACCCTGTCTTAAAATTAAAAATAAAAGGGCTGTGATGGCCAAGCACAGTGTTGCACACCTGTAATCCCAGTACTTGGGAGCCTGGGACAGGAGGATCATAGGTTCAAGGCCAGCGTCAGCAACTTAGCAAGGCCCTGTTTCAAAATAAATAAATAGGGCTGGAAATGTAGTTCAGTGGTATAATACCCCTCAATTCAATCCCAAGTACCACTCCCCCCCCCCCAAAAAAGGGCTGTGATGTAGCTCAGTGGTAGAGTGCCTCTGGGTTCAATCCTATACTGCCCATAAAATTTTTCAAAAAAAGAAAAAAAAAATTGAATACTAAGTAAACTGCTTACTTTCTGTTGAAGCAAAAATGAGAAGTGTCCACTGAGATTCCAAACAAAATCAGCAAGTCCAAAGAATGTGTTTCCCCTGCTAGATTCTGATGCTTATCTGTGTGACCAAGACCTCATTTTCCTCTGAACCTCAGTCACCTCAACTATAAAATGAAGAAAATAGTATAACTCACAGGGTTGTTATATGGACAAGTGAAGCCATGTAGGTAAAGTCCCTAGCAACTGGTAAATTAAGTTCCTCAATAACCAGCAGCTGTCATTTTAATGAGAATTTTTATTCTTCCTTGAAATAAGGAAATCCAGATTACTTTCAGGGACAGATATAACTTCTTACCTATAATTTAAAACAAAACAAAACTGTAGTCTATAGTCTATGAAAAAGTAATTCTCCATTGAGGTGCGAAGGAGATTTTTTCAGTTTTGATACGCTCATCCTAACAGGGCAGAGCCTGCTCACCAGCAGTCCCACCCCTCCATAAGAATCACCAAGGAATTGAGCCCCTGTTGCCTACCGTGAGTGTGTCTTATTCATCAAGTGTGCGGAGGCAGGAGAAAGAGTCCACTATGGGACAGACAGGATGCTCCTTCTGCCATATGTGACAGCAGAAGAAAAGGTACCATAAGAGATCACTTTTGGAGAATAACTAGACAGCAGAGTCTAGATGGATTTCCTATGTAGCTTCCACCCTCAACCTATAACCCACAGACATTCTCTCTCTCTTTTCTTTTTTTGGTACTGGAGATTGAACTCAGAGGAATTCTACCTCCAAGTACACCCCCAGCCCGATTTTATTTCTTATTTGGAAACAGAATCTTACTAGGTTGCTGAGAGTCTTGCTAAATTGCTGAGGCTGGCTTTGAACCTGCGATCCTCCTGTTTCAGCCTCCCAAGTACTGGGTTTACACGTGTACACCACCACACTCAGCTAACCCACATTCTGCTGAGTATTGTGCAGAATATTAACCTATCAACTCTTTGATAGAAAAGAACAGAAATATTCACCCCTCAGCTAGATATGTGGAAACATATATTCACTGCACCTTTACCAGGTGCTTTGATTGAACCTTTGCTGTGCCAGGCGTGGGCTTTGTACTAGGTACTCTGCTTATTCTTACATTTAATTTTTTATTTTTATTTTTTTTGTGGTACTGGGGGTTATAGAGGGGTTCTAACTCCAAGCTACACCCCCAAACCTATTTTATTTGTTATCTTGAAACAAGTTCTCACCAAGTTGCTGAAGGCCTCACTAAATTGCTGAGGCTGGCCTTGAACTGTGATCCTCCTGTCTCAGCCTCCAAAGTACTGGGCTTACAGGCATGCACCACCATGCCCTGCTTTGCATTTAATCTTTGAAACAACCTGTAAGGCAGGTAATCCCTTGTCTGGTTTACAGACAAGAAAGTTGTGATTCAGGAATGGGGAAAAATTATAAACTGACTTTAGGGAAGTGCTACTATATGAAGAAGGAAGTAAAAAATTGTGTGTGTGTGTGTGTGTGTGTGTGTGTGTGTATGCATGTGCATGCAGGAAGAAGAAAAGAGGCTGACTAGAACAACAGAGTATAACTTAGGATTACTATGTTTTAAAATGTCGTTACCTGAAAGGATTGAGCACTTCCAGATACGGCTGAGTGGGAATCGAGGGATGCAACTTGCATTAAGGCAGGAGAGGGTGCTTGGAGCCCGGAAACAGACAGCTGAGGTGCTAAGATAAAGCAAGACATTTTCACTGTTACCCACCTTTGATTCTTGGTATAAGACTAGAACACCACCTTAAATAACCCCACGATTCAGACTTGACCACTTTCCTCCCTGAGTCTCCTAAAACAAATCCCACTGGTGTCCCTGTAATGGACCAGTGGTGGGAGGAAGCTAGGTGTTCTTGTGTGCACCTGACTCAGACCTTTGATCCCATCAGCCAATAGGAAGTGCAGAATAACACACAATGGCTGAGTGCACACTTCCAAAACTGATAATGCAACATGGCAGAAGTCACAAGAAGGCCAAACACATCTCTGGGTCTGAAAATGCATTGCCTACAGACAAAATGACAAGTTTTACACTCCAGTCCTCAGTATTAAGACAATGCAGCCTAACAATTTAAGGAACAGTGATGATAATTTTGGTGCTGACCCAATTCAGGAACACAGAGCCTCAGAGAGGTTCCTATCTTACCCTGTGAGGTCATCTGCGGTAATGTTGGATGACCTGGCTGAAGAGAGGGCTGGACGGATGGAGTCACTAAGGGCTGCCCAGGTCCTCGCAGAGCACTCACATCCTGAAACAAGAATGAGGATTTCATTACTATCCGTGGGTCTTTAACTGAAGACTAAGGTTGACTGTCTTCCCTAAAAATACTTGCAACACAGGGTTTCCAGGAAAAGAAGGGGAAGGAAAAGCAAGCAGAAAGCCAAAAGTCGAGTGTGTGGGTTGTGGGGAGGAAGCACTTAATTATGCAATAGAGCAAGAGCTCTTCTGCATGTAAATAGTATGAAATAATTAAATATAGTTAATTTCCACAAATGTTAAGTTTCTGATATTTTAGTGTCTGAAGTAGTCAAACTGACAGCTCTCCATAAAGTATCATTTTCCAAACCAGCAGCTACCTTAAGACTGATCCAATCTGTTTCTCTTGTAAGGAAACCTAGGCATATCCAGCCTCCTCTCTCCTACTAAACAATCTCCACAGGCCTCAAGGCACACAGTGAAAATCAGAGTAGGATTCATGGCACCTCATTAACACACTGGTTTTGGATAATAAAATTTTAGATAAAATTAAAGTTTTAGATAAATACAAAGGTTTTTTTTTTCCTTTTTTTTTTTTTAAATCAATGCTATATCTCTAAACAAAGTTATCTTATATCTTCCTGATTCATACAAGGAGTAGAAATACTGAGGCACAATATGCCATGACTGTAATCTGCTATGCTGTGGTTTAAGGGTTGCAATCTGTTGATCATTCTTTAACATTAGAACATCCCCTCATCACCTGGAACTCTCTTCTGGAAAAGCAACCCAGCTTTAGATCATTATAGCTCTGAATCAACCTAAATGTCTAACAGTAGTGTGAAAAGAATTATGATAAAGTGGTATTGTAGAACACTAGGTTACTTTTAAATGCATTACTGCTTTCCTTTAATTATTTATAATACTGATATTAACATAAATGCTTATAACATTAAATTAAAATCAGGTTATAAAGCAATATATAAAGAATGTTTGCTAAATATGATTCTTTTTTTTTTTTTTTTGCGGTACTGGGGATTGAACTCAGGGGCATTCTACCTCCGAGCTATACCCCCAGCCCTATTTTTTATTTAGTTTGAAACCAGGTCTCACTAAGTTGTGGAGAGCCTCACTAGGTAGCTGAGGCTGGCCTCGAACCCGGATCCTCCGGTCTCAGCCTCCCAAATGCTGGGATTACAAGCGTGCACCAGCATATCCGGCTTTAAATATGATTCTTTATGTATAATTTTAAATTATACAAGTAAAACTTTAGATTTTTGTTAAGAATATAATATTTTTAAAATTTCATTTCCAGATACCAGATAAATAATAACAAAACAATAGATCTCAGAAATCCTGTCTTCCTGTAAAATGTTAAATCTACTTAGAGATTTTCCAGAAGAAAATACAACAAAGTTAAAAAGAATAAAGCCTACTTCCAAAATTTTTTCTCAAAACTTTTCTCTCTTACATATTCAACTCAATTGAGAAAGGATAGTTTTATTTAATAAAGAGCTAACTATTGGGAAAATAACTAAGCTAAAATTAAGTTACTTGGGCTGAGGATGTAGCTCAGTGGTAGAGCATTTGCCTAGCACGTTACTTAATAACATAAATCAAATTTTAGGTTGAGTAAATATTTAGATCTAAATGTGAAATAATAAATGTTTCTTAAAAAAAAAAAAAGTGATAGCCGGGCGTGGTGGCGCACGCTTGTAATCCCAGCATTCGGGAGGCTGAGACCGGAGGATCCGGGTTCGCGGGCAGCCTCAGC
>PVLC010038646.1:0-14645 GCA_004027655.1 Graphiurus murinus | reverse complement strand
GGCGCACGCTTGTAATCCCAGCATTCGGGAGGCTGAGACCGGAGGATCCGGGTTCGCGGCCAGCCTCAGCTACCTAGTGAGGCACTCCGCAACTTAGTGAGACTCGGTTTCAAAATAAAGAATAAAATATAGGGCTGGGGGTATAGCTCGGAGGTAGAATGCCCCCGAGTTCAATCCCCAGTACCGCAAAAAAAAAAAAGAAAAATACTGTGGACATTGAGAAATAAATTCTCCCATTCTTAAAAAAGCCCCCAATCCAGCAAAGAGAAACCCCCAGACAAGTAGCAGCTATGGAAGCATGAAGTGATGACATGAATGTGTGGGATGGTGCCAGTTGGGCAAAAGGTTTCTGTAGGGAGGAAATGGTAGCAGGTCAGCAGCAGGAATGAAGTTCCTGAGAACACAGGCAAGGGGAGGACTCTACATCACAGTGCAGAGGATGGAGAGCATTGCAGCAGCAAAACATCATGTTCATCTGACTTAACAGATACCAATCACAAAAAAATCAAAATGTTGTGTATTCTCAAGAGGAGCCAACAACCAGGGTGAAGGTGGAGAAAGGCCAGTGTCACAGAGGCCAAGTGGGGATACATGGGCACTGAGTGACAACACCAGGTTCTGTCCAGACCTGGTATTTGGGCAAGGGTGTTCACAGGCCAGTACCAGTTATTCAGGTATGAGGTCTCTTGCTCTCCTATCATAGAAAAAGAAACTCACTCAAGACCCTTCCCCACATCAAGCAAAGGTAGTGTGCATCCTTACCTCAAAGGAGTAGCTCTCCACCAGTGGGATGTCTTGCTCATCTATCAGTGTGTATTTGGTCTAGAAAGTAACCACATGAAAAATAGTTACTTTAGGGATACTCAGAAGTAACAGTAACTAGTAATGCCCATCAGCTGCATTTTCATATTGAATAGAAAGTAAAGCCCTAGCCAGGTGTGGTGTTGCAGGCTTGTAATCCCAGTACTTGGGAGGCTGAGACAGGAGGTTCCCAGCCAGCCTCAGCTATTTAGTGAGGCCCTCCACAGCTTAGTGAGACCCTGTTTCAAAATAAACCTGAAAAATAGGGCTGGGGGTGTAGCTTGGAGGTAGAATGTCCCTAGGTTCAATTCCCAGTACTGGAAAAAAAAAAAAAAAAAAAAAGTAAAGCCCTCCCAGTACTTGAAAGGCTGAGACAGGAGGAGCCTAAGTTCAGTTCCCAGCCAGCTTCATCAACTTAGTGAGGCCCTCTGCAGCTCAGACCCTGTTTCCAAATAAAGAATAAAATGGGGCTGGGGGGTGCGGCTCAGAGGTAGAATACCGCTGGGTTCCATTCCCAGTATCTCTCTCTCTCTCTCTCTCTCTCTCTCTCACACACACACACACACACACACACACACACACACACAGAAAATAACCACTCGCCTCTTGAGACTAAGATCAGTAAATGGGAGTCTCCATCCCCCTCATTTGGTGTAGGCACCTTAAAAGCTAGTCATTGCTCACATTAGTCTGTATCAGAGGAGCTACAATACCCATTCACATGAGACCAAGTTCAAAAGTGGTACTTAACGTTAATGCACCAATAAACCCATGGTTTCAGGCATAGTGACTTATACTTGTAATCTCAGTACTCGGGAGGCTGAGACAGGAGATTGCAGGTTTGAGGCCAACACACAATAACTTAGACTCAAAACCAGAAATACAACGCACATCCCTGTGTTCAATCCCCAGTGCCACACACACACAAAAAAGTATATATCATATATCATATAGAGGGAGGGAGCCAGGACTGAGGCAGAATATCTAGAAGGTTTCAATTAACATTTATTAAGTTGGGTAGCAGGTACACACGCTCACTGAACTATGCTTCTTAGCTTTCAATTCATTTGAAATATTCCAAATAAAAGCTTTAAGAAAGGCTGATATTTCCTGCAATCAACTACTGAGTTGGAAGGGGCCTCAGAGCCAACTCAGGTCCCACCCTTTCCTTGTCAGAAAAACACATCCCAACAGTCCCCTGCCTTCAGAAGAGGCAGAAGACTATTCCCCAAACAGGCGTCCCACTCTACTGGAATCTCTTCTAGGATCTGAATCCATTCACCATCATCTGACTTCACACTGCCTCCACTCCTCTCTCCCACTAAGAGCTGCAGCCAGTGGTGGAGCGAACGAGGTAAGGTTCCTGCCTCCTGGACATGGCCAAGCTTCAAAACCCACAGGTGCCACAGGAGTCGCAGCCTCAAACCTGTGGAGGGTGGGGCCAGGCCCCTTCGGTCTCCCACCATCCGGGCCGTGGCTCCTGGACACTGCTCTGGGGAAGCCCAATGCTTGGCTGAACTTGGATAGCTCTCGAGAGCGCTAAAAGAAGCCCCAATGCTCTACTACGAACGCGAAGGGACAGAACAGTCCGCCCCCGAGTCGCCGGTGAGAGCGGGGGGGGGGGGCTCGAGAAGAGCGCTGTGTTCAAACCGTGCGGCCGCAGGTGTAGCCCGGGCAGCTAGGCCCAGCTGTGGGAACCCGTCGGGGGAGCGCGGCCCAGCCAGGTGCGTCCGGGAGGCCGAGGGGCGCGGCGCTGGCCGCGAGGAAGGCGGCACCGAGACCGAGCCGCGACTGCGCCGGGCCCGCGCGCCCCGCTCGCCCGCCGCCACGGCCCTCGCAGGCCCGGCCGCGGCTCTGGCCACTCACCTTCCCGGCCACCCGGCCGAGCCGCACGATGCCCAATTTGAAGTCGGTCATGGCCGGGCCTGCGCTCTCGGCCGGCAGCGCCGCTCCCTCGGGAGACGCCGGGCCCAGGCAAGGCCGCGGCGCTCCGGGCGGGCCGGTTCCGGGGTCGGGCCGGGCGGGCCCCGGGCGGACGAGGCTGGGCCGCGCTCGGGCCGCCGCCGCCGCCTCGTGCCCGCCGGACCTGCCACGCGCCGCCGCCGCCGCCGCCGCGCGCACCCCCACGAGCGGAGCAGAGGGGCGGGGCACAGCGAGACACACCCCCGCCGCCGCCGCCCGGCCAATCCGGAGGCGCGCCCTTCGCCGGCCGGCGCGCGCTGCCACGCCGCGACCAATACAAAGAGAGCGGGCGCGCCGGCGCACTGAGAGCGGAACGAGGGCGGGGGAGGGGCGGGCCGGGGGCGGCGCCTGCGCGGCGGCCGGCGCGACGTCAATTTCGCGGGAAGCTTTGTGCGCGCGGCGGTGGCGGGAGCTTGCCCGCTGGGCTCTGATGACCGCTCGGCATCCTCCAGCGGGTCGCAGCCTCCGCGACAAGCTCCGGCCCTCCTCCTGGACCCGCGGGGCTGCCTGAACCGTTGCCCACACCCGACAGTCACCAGCTGGCCGGCAGGATCGGGGTGGGGGCTCCCCGCACAGCCCATTGAGGGCGACGCCAGCCTGCCCGGCCGCACCTTCTCACCTTCAGGCCGCGCGACCAGCTCTCCAGAAACGGCTCCCAAGGTCGTAGCGGGTAGACCCTGTGCGTCTCGGGGCCGTCAGGCCCGGAAGGTCCTCTGGGAAGGCCTGAGACCCACTGGAGAGGTCTGGGACTATGGTGAGCATGTGTCCGGCCGAAACGGAGGCCGCATAGTCCCTCACAGCCTCGCCCAAGCCTGCGCGGCCTTGTACTTCAGGACCACCCCAGGCATCTGAGGCTCCGCAGAGGCTTCGGGCTGGCCGGGTTCAGTTTCAGAGGTAATTACTAAGAGGATGTCTGCAAAGGACTTTCATGATTGAGGCCATGAGGCCCATTCCTGGGCTGCTGGGACTTGCCAGTTCCTCCAGATGCCTGGAAGAGAAGGGGATGCTAGAAGAGAGAGGCATCCTTATTTTATTATTTTGAGACAGGGCCTCACAACTCTGAAAGGTTGGTAGGGCAGGGTTTGGTTGTTTTTTTTTTTTTTTTTTTTTTTTTTTTTTTTTTTTTTTTTTTTTTTTTTTTTTTTTTTTTTTTTTTTCCAGTACTGGGGATTGCACCCAGGGGCATTCTACCTCTGAGCTACACCCCCAGCCCTATTTTTTATTATTTTATTTTGAAACCGAGTCTCACTAAGTTGCGGAGTGCCTCACTAGATAGCTGAGGCTGGCCGCGAACCCTGATCCTCTGGTCTCAGCCTCCCGAATGCTGGGATTACAAGCGTGCGCCACCACGCCCGGCGGCAGGTGTCTTTTGAGCAGTAAAGTCACCTGGGCTTTACTGCTCAAAACACACCCGCCCTACCAACCTTTCAGAGTTGTGAAGATGTAATGAAATTAAAGAAAGCTTTGAGCCAGTCGTGGTGACGCACGCTTGTAATCCCAGTATTTGGGAATCTGAGACAGAAGGATCGCAGGTTTGTGGCCAGCCTCAGCAATTTAGGCCCACTGCAACTTAGTGAGACCCTGTTTCAAAATAAAATAAGGATGCCCGGTGTGGTGGTGCACGCTTGTAATCCCAGTACTTGGGAGGCTGAGTCAGGAGGATCCGGTTCCTGACCAGCCTCAGCTACTTAGTGAGGCTTTCCAGAACTTAGTGAGACCCTGTTTCAAAATAAGCTCGGAGGTAGAATGCCCCTGGGTTCAATCCCCAGTACCACAAAGTAATAATAATAATAATTAATAATAATAATAAACTAGGGCTGGGGGTGAAGCTCAGAGGTAGAACGCCCCTGGGTTCAATTCCCAGTACCACAAAAAGAAAAAGAAAGCTTCCTAGGAAGAGGCCTGCCCTCCAGGGTGGGGTCAGCTCCGGAAGTAAAAGCGGTAAAAACAGGCCTCTGAGCTTGCAGCTTATTTGAAAGAGGACCCCAGGAAATACCAGTTGGAGTGGAGGCATGAGGCTGGGAAGGGGGTGCTGTCCAGTTACTGTGACAGAGGGGACATATGGGTCATCCTGGGAGTTCTTGTTTCCATAGCCAGGAAAGCCTGTAGGTGGTACCAATCAGGCAAGACAAGGTGCTTTGCAGCTGGCTTGGGGGTGAACTAGTTGCTGTGCTTCCCATTCACCCAAGCACAATGTCAGTAGCAAGCCTTCCATAGAGCCCTGTGAGAGGAAACTCAGGCAACTGGAGTGGGTCCTCTCCAGCACTTTAGTGTTGCTTGTTTGTTTGTTTATTTGGTATTGGGGATCAAACCCAGGAGCATTCTACCTCGGAGCTGTATACACTCCCCGTCCTTTTTTAGTTTTTCTGTTTTGAAATAGGGTCTTATTAAGTTGGTGAAGCCTCCCAAGTCCTGGGATTACAGACATGTACCACCAACCGTGGCTTTGGCAAGAACATGCCTGTACTCCCAGTACATGGGAGGCTGAGACAGGAGGATCACAGGTTTGAGAACAGCCTCAGCAAGTAGTAAGACTCATCAACCTAGTGAGATCCTGTTTCAAAATAAAAATAAAGCCAGGCATGGTGGCCCACGCTTTTAATCCCAGCATTTGGGAGGCTGAGACCAGAGGATCCGGGTTTGCGGCCAGCCTCAGCTACCTAGTGAGGCACTCGGTAACTTAGTGAGACCCTGTTTCAAAATAAAGAATTAAAAAAAATAGGGCTGGGGATATAGCTTAGGTAGAATACCTCTGGGTTAAATTCCTAGTACCAAAAAAAGAGAGAAAGACCCTTGTTAGGCACAGTGGTAACACCTATAATCCCAGCTACTCTAGAGTCTGAGACAAGGATCTCGGTGTCAAGGCCAGCCTGGGCAACTTAGTGAGACCCTGTCACAAAATAAAATAAGAGGTAAGCCAGGTGTGGTGGCACATGCCTGTAATCACAGTACCTGGGAGGCTGAGACAGGAGGATCACAGGTATGAGGACAGCCTCAGCAAGTAAGAAGACTTTCATCAACTTAATGAGACCCTGTTTCAAAATAAAAATAAAATAGGGCTGAGGTTGAGGTTATACCTCTGAGGTAGAATGCCCCTGGGTTGAATCCCTAGCACCACAAAAAAAAAAAAAAAGGGCTAGGGCCAAGTCTCATGGCATTCGCCTGTAATCCCAGTACTTGGGAAGCTGAGACAGAAGGATGGTAGGTTCTAGGACAGCCTCAGCAAGTAGCAAGACTCAGCAACCTAGTGAGACCCTGATTAAAAACAAAAGGTAAAATAAGACTGAGGGTGTAGCTTAAGTAGAATGCCCCTGGGTGGTTCAGTTCCTAGTAACACACACACACACACACACAGGCTGGGGGTGGGAAGTGTGGATCTGGGGTAGAATGTCCCTTGGCTTAATCCCCAGTACAAAAAAAAAGTTCTAAGTCCATTTAGGCTGCTATAACAAAACATCTGAGACTGGGTAGTTTGTAAATAATAGAATTTTTGTGTGTGTGTATGTGTGATTGAACCCAGAGGCATTCTACCTCCAAGCTACACCCTCAGCCTGATTTTATTTATTTGGAAACAGGATCTCCTAGGCTTCTGAGAACCTCGCTAAATCGCCAAGGCTGGCTTTGAACCTGCAATCCTCTTGTCTCAGCCTCCCAAGTACTGGGATTACAAGTGTGCGCCACCACACCCAACTAAATAATAGAAATTTATTTGGCTGAAGATGTAACTCTGGTAGAAAAATATTTAGCATGTTTGAGGCCCTGGGTTTGTTTCCCCAGCACTGCAAAATAAATATACAAAATTAATAAGCTGGCCAGGCCTGGTGGAACACACTGTAATCCTAGAACTTGGGAGACTGAGACAGGAGAATTTCAGGTTCCTTCACAGCCAGCTTCAGCAACTTAGGCCCTCTGCAATTTAGTAAGATCCTGTTTCTTTTTCTTCTTTTTTTGTGTTACTGGGGATTGAACTCAGGGACATTCTACCTCCAAGCTAACCCCCAGCTCTTTTTTTTTTTTTTTTTTTGCGGTACTGGGGATTGAACTCAGGGGCGTTCTACCTCCGAGCTATACCCCCAGCCCTATTTTTTATTATTTATTTTGAAACCGAGTCTCACTAAGTTGTGGAGTGCCTCACTAGGTAACTGAGGCTGCCTCGAACCCGGATCCTCCGGTCTCAGCCTCCCGAATGCTGGGATTACAAGCGTGCGCCACCACGCCCGGCACCCCCAGCTCTTTTTGTTGTTTTGAAAGAAGGTCTCACTAGGTTGCTGAGAGTTTCAGCTACTTTGCTAAGGCTGTCCTTCAACCTGCAATCCTCCTGTGTCAGCCTCCCAAGTACTGGGATTACAAGTGTGTGCTATCACATACCACTAAGACCCTGTTTCAAAATTAAAAATAACCAGGCATGATGGCGCACACTTATAATCCCAGTATTTGGGAGGCTGAGACAGGAGGATCACAGGTTTGAGGCCAGCCTCAGCAATGTAGTGAGGCCCTCCATAACTTAATGAAGACCTGTTTCAAAATAAAAAAATAAGGCAGGCAGGGTGGCACACACTTGTAATCTCAGTACTTGAGAGGCTGAGACAGGAGAATCTCAGGTTCTCAGCCAGCCTCAGCAATGTAGTGAGGCCCTGTTTCAGGGTAGAAGAATAAATAAGGGTGGGGGGTGTAGCTCAGAGATAGAATGCCCTGGGTTCATCAATCTCCAATACCAAAAAAAAAAAAAAAAAAAAAAAAAATTAGGCTGGCATTATAGCTTGGAGGTAGAACACCCAAGAATTCAATCCCTAGTACCACAAACAAAAATAATGATAAACCAGGTGTGGTGGTATTTGGGAGGCTGAGGCAGGAGGATTACAGGTGTATGTGTGTGTGTTGTACTGAGGATTGAAGCCAGAGGATTCCACCTCTGAGCTACACCCTTAACCCTATACTGTTGTTTTGGGTACTGAGGCTTGAACCCAGGGGCATTACTACCTCCCAGTTACACCCCTAGCCCTATTTTATTTTATTTATTTTGTATGTGTGTGGTAGGAGGTGTTGAACCCAGGGGCATTCTACCTCCAAGTACCCCCTATTTTTTTAGTTTTATTTTGCAACAGGGTATCACTAGGTTGATGAGAGACTCACTACTTTCCACGCCCGGCTTCTGAGGCTGTCCTCGAACCTACCATCCTCTGTCCCAGTCTCCCAAGTAGTGGGATTACAGGCGTGCACCACCACACACCTGGCTTTATTTTTTTATTTTGAAACAGGGTCTCACTAAGTTGCACAGGGCCTTGCTAAATTGCTGAGGGTGGCTTCAAACCTGCCATCCTCCTGTCTCAGCCTCCCAAGTATTGGGATTACAGGCGTGCACCACCATACCTGGCTTGTTTTGTTTTTATGCAGAGTCTCCCTAGGTTGCTGAGAGTCCTACTATTGCTGAGGTTGTCCTCGAATCTGGGGTTTTTTGTTTGTTTGTCTTGTTTTGTTTTTTGCAGTACTGGGGATTGAACTCAGGGGCATTCTACCTTCAAGCTATACCCCCAGCCCTATTTTTTATTCTTTATTTTGGAACAGGGTCTCACTAAGTTGTGGAGTGCCTCACTAGGTAGCTGAGGCTGGCCACAAACCCGGATCCTTGGTCTCAGCCTCCCAAATGCTGGGATTACAAGCATGTGCCACCATGCCCGGCTTGTCCTTGAATTTGTTACTCCAGTCTCAGCCTCCCAAGTAAAGATCACAGGTTTGAAGTCAGCCTCAGCAATTTAGGGAGGCCCTCAAAAACTTAGTGAGAACCTGTTTCAGACTTAAAAGGAGAATGAAAACCAGGCATGGTGGTACACACTTGTAATCCTGGTATTTAGGAGGCTGAGACAGGAGGATCAGGTTCTCAGCTAGCCTCAGCTGCTTAGTGAGACTCTCTGCAACTTAGACCCAGTTTCAAAATAAAGAATGAAAATAACCAAGTGTGGTGGCACACACTTGTAATCCCAGTACTTAGGAGGCTGAGACGAGGATTGCAGGTTCGAGGACAGCTTCAGCAAGTAATAAGACTCTTGTCAACCTAGAGAGACCCTGTTTCCAAATAAGAAATAAAATGGGAGCTGGGCGAGGTGGCGCACGCTTGTAATCCCAGCATTCGGGAGGCTGAGACCGGAGGATCCGGGTTCGAGGCCAGCCTCAGCTACCTAGTGAGGCACTCCACAACTTAGTGAGACCCGGTTTCAAAATAAAGAATAAAAAATAGAGCGGGGGTATAGCTCAGAGGTAGAACGCCCCTGAGTTCAATCCCTGTACTGAAAAAATTAAAAAAATAAAATGGGGCTGGGGGTATAGGTCGAAGGTAGAATGCCCCTGGGTTCAATCCCCAGTACCACAAAAAAAAAAAAAAAAGAGAGAGAGAATGAAAATAGGGTTGGGAGTGTAATTCAAAGGTAGAATGCCCCTGGGTTCAATCCCCATTATCACAAATAAATAAAATAAAGGGTCGGGCATGGTGGTGCACGCTTGTAATCCCAGCATTTGGGAGGCTGAGACTGGAGGAGCCAGGTTCGTTGCCAGCCTCAGCTACTTAGTGAGGCTCTCTGCAACTTAGTGAGACCCTGTTTCAAAAATAAAGAATAAGCCAGGGGTGGTGGCACATGCTTGTAATCCCAGCATTCAGGAGGCTGAAACCAAAGGATCCCGGTTTGAGGCCAGCTTCAGCTGCCTAGTGAGGCACTCCCCAACTTAGTGAGACTCGGTTTCAAAAATAAAGAATAAAAAATAGGGCTGGGGGTATAGCTGGGAGGTAGAATGCCCCTGAGTTCAATCCCCAGCACTGCAAAAAAAAAAAAAATAAAGAATAAAAAATAGGACTGGGGGTGTAGCCTGGAGGTGGAATGCCCCTGGGTTCAACCCCTAGTACCGCAAAAAATAAATAAATAAATAAATAAATAAATAAATAAATAAATAAAATGAAATAAAGGAAACTTGCCCCCTAAAAAAGAATAAAAAATAGGGCTGGGCGTGTAGTGTAGTTTGGGAGGTAGAATACCCCTGGGACCAATCCCTAGTCCCGCAAAAGGGTGGGGGGGGCATGGAATGCAGTGGAACTTAGAGGTAGAACACCCCTAAATTCAATCTCCAGTACCAAACACACACACACACAAATAGAATACAATAAAAGCTGGGCATGGTGCGCATGCCTGTAATCCCAGTACTTGGGAGGCTGAGACAGGAGGATCCCTGTTCACTGTCAGCCTCAGCTACTTAGGCACTCAGAAACTTAGTGAGACCCTGTTTCAAGGTAAAGAATTAAAAAAAAAAAAATAGGGCTGGGGGTGTAGCTCAGAGGTAGAATGTCCCTGAGTTCAATCCTCAGTACCGCAAAAAATAATAATAATAATTAGTTAATTAAAAAATAAAGACTAGGCCGGGCGTGGTGCCACACTTTTGTAATCCCAGCATTTGGGAGGCTGAGACCAGAGGATCCGGGTTCACGGCCGGCCTCAGCTACCTAGTGAGGCATTTCGCAACTTAGTGAGACCCTGTTTCAAAAAAATAAAGAATAAAAAATAGGGCTGGGGTGTAGCTCGGAGGGAGAATGCCCCTGAGTTCAATCTCCAGTACTGCAAAAAATAATAATAATAATAAAATAAAATTGGAGCTGGGCGTGGTGGCACATGTTTGTAATCCCAGTACTTGGGAGGCTAAGACAGGAGGATCATAGGTTCACAGCCAGCCTCAGCTATTTAGTGTGGCCCTCCACAACTTAGTAAGACCTTGTTTCAAAATAAAGAATAAAAAAATAGGACTGGAGGTGTAGCTCAGAGGTAGAATGCCCCTGGGTTCAATCCCCAGTACTGCAAAAAAAAAAAAGATAACTGATGGAAGTCAATCAGCCCTTTACACTTTTTGGGGGTGTGTGTGTGTGTGCCAGGGATTCAACCCAGGGGCATTCTGCCTCTGAGCTATGCCCCTGGACCGATTTTATTTTTTATTTTGAAACAGGATCCCACAAAGTTGCCAACAGCCTCCTTAAATTGCTGAGGCTGGCCTCAAACCTGCAGTCCTCCTTAGCCTCCCAAGTACTGAAATTACAGGTGTGTACCATCACACCTTGCACCCTTTACACTTTCTGTCAGGAAGAGATCACTGGAGCCCTTTTCAATTCCAGGTTGCCATAGGAGTGGCCACACTCCCACGCCCAGTCTGCGCCATATCCTCACCGACCGTCGACCCCTGCTGCCCACTGCTAGAGTCATCGCTGCATGTCAGCATTCTGTTTTGGCAGACTCACTTCTAAGTCTCCGTTTCTGCTCCCATTGCCTCCTGCTGTATAATTAACCACTGCCAAGCGCCAAGCTTACGACTGCTCATTCTCGTGGTTCTGAACCCAGACTGGGCTCAGCGGCTCTGTGGTGCAGCTGCTGGGCAGGCGGTCTCCTTCCCCCCTGTGGGTGCTGCTCTTCACGCTGGCCTCTGACTGACACAATGCCATAAAAGATTTGGGACAAGCGGGCGTGGTGGTTCACACTTGTAATCCTAGCATTCGGGAGGCTGAGACCGGAGGATCCGGGTTTGAGGCCAGCCTCAGCTACCTAATGAGGCCCTCCGCAACTTAGTGAAACTCGGTTTCAAAATAAAGAATAAAAAATAGGGCAGGGGTATAGCTCGGAGGTAGAATGCCCCTGAGTTCAATCCCCAGTACCACACACACACACACACAAAAGCTAGGTGTGGTTGTGCACACTATTAATTCCAGTACTTGGGTGGCTGAGACAGGAGAATTGCAGGATCATAGGTTTTCCAACAGTAGTTGGGAGGCTGAGACAAGAGGATTGCAGGTTCACAGCTAGCCTCAGCTACTTAGGCCCTCCACAACTTAGTGAGACCCTGTTTCAAAATAAAATAGGGCTGGAGGTGTAGCTCAGAGGTACAATGCCCCTGGGTTCAATCCCCAATACTGAGGGGAAAAAAAAAAGGTTTGGGACTTCTGAGCCCAGCCTTTGGAAGGGCAACTTCAGCTTCCTCCCTCTGGATGACCAGTTTCCAGATGATGAGTCCTATATCCCAAGACCATCTCACTGTGTGGCACCCTGGGCTAGCCAGGAGGAGAGACCACGAAGACCAGCCCTAGCCAACATGGCAGATGTGTAAGTGCCGTGGATCCCAGCAGAGCAGTGAGTCCAGCCCAGCTTTCAGGATGAGCGATTGGAGCCAGGCGTGGTGGTGCATGTCTATGATCTCAGGATCACAGATTTGAGAATAGCCTCAGGAATGTAGCAAGTGGAGAGTGCCTTTGATACCGCTCAACCCGGCCTAGCCTCACCTGTTCAGGATGATCCAACCTGCCAGCAGGACACTCACCCAACATAAAACTTGTTTTTTGTTTTTTGTTGTTGGTTTTTTTTTTGTTTGTTTGTTTGTTTTTGCGGTACTGGGGATTGAACTCAGGGGCGTTCTACCTCTGAGCTATAACCCCAGCCCTATTTTTTATTCTTTATTTTGAAACCGAGTCTCACTAAGTTGCGGAGTGCCTCACTAGGTAGCTGAGGCTGGCCGCGAACTTGGATCCTCTGGTCTCAGCCTCCCGAATGCTGGGATTACAAGCATGTGCCACCACGCCCGGCTCCCAGCCCTGTTTTTTATTCTTTATTTTGAAACAGGGTCTCAGTTGCAGAGGGCCTCACACTAGGTAGCTGAGGCTGGCCACGAACCCGGATCCTCCAGTCTCAGCCTCCCAAATGCTGGGATTACAAGCGTGCGCCACCATGCTTTAGCCCAGCTAAAACTTGTTTTGTAATGAGGTGTAGAATATCTCATGTAATCTATTCAGTGCTGGGCTGAGAGTGAAAAGCAGAAGGCTATGTAGGTAGGCTTTCACACCATAGGTAAACCGAACACTCCCAGATTGGGTGCATCTGTGTTTGACCCTCCCCGCTACCCCCTCCGAAATTCGCTCTCAGCATAGGAACCTTTTATTTACCTTTTTTTTTTTTTTTTTTAACTAGAGATTGAACTCATGGACATTCCACCTCTGAGCTATACCCATAGTCCTACTTTTTTTTGGGGGGGGGTGTTTGTGGTACTAGGAATTGAACCCAGAGGCATTCTACCTCTGAGCTGCATCCCCAGATCGATTTCATTTCTTAATTGGAAACAGGGTCTCATTAGGTTGCTGAGAGCCTCACTAAATTGCTGAGGCTGACGAATGGGAATGAACCTACCATATGATCCAGCAATACCACTTCTGGGTATCTACCCTAGAGAATGGAAACCAAGCTGGGTGTGGTGGCGCACACTTGTAATCCCAGCATTTGGGAGGCTGAGACCGGAGGATCCGGGTTCGTGGCCAGCCTCAGCTACCTAGTGAGGCACTCCGCAACTTAGTGAGACCCTGTTTCAAAATAAAGAATAAAAAATAGAAAAAAAAAAAAGAATGGAAACCAAACTATTAGATTGATGCATGTGTATCTATGTTTATAGCAGCACAATTCACAATTGCCAAAATATGGAACCAGCCAAGATGTCCATCAACAGATGAATGGATTACAAAACTATGGGATATATACACAATGGAATTTTACTCAGCCATAAAAAAGAACAAAATCATGTCATTTGTAGGGAAATGGAACTGGAAAACATTATGATAAGTGAGATTAGTGAGTCACAAAAAGTTGAAAATTGTATGCTCTCCCTAATATATGGAAGCTAGGGAGAAAGAGGGACTCTAGATAAAGGAGAAACCTTAGATGAGCAAAGAAGATGACAACCAAAGGTGAGGGGGGGGAGACACCCTAATACACATGATGTACTTTCACAATCATATCAAAGTCAATCACTAAACTGAACTTGAGAAGGAGGAAGGGTGAGGGAATGGGGCAGGAACTGGGGAAGGGTTAAATGAGAAATGTGTGCATGTATGCCTTTACCAGCTTGTACCTAACAAAGATGTATGATTACAATGCACCAATAAAAAATTAATTGCTGAGGCTATCCTTGAACCTGTGATCTTCCAGTCTCTGCCTCCCAAGTACTAGGATTACAAGGGTGTGCTAACCACACCTGGCTTTTTATTTTTATTTATTTATTTATTTTTTGCAGTACTGGGGATTGAACCCAGGGCCATTCTACCTCTGAGCTACATGCCCAGCCCTATTTTTTAGTCTTTATTTTGAAACAGGGTCTCACTAAGTTACAGAGGGCCTCACTAAGTAGCTGAGACTGGCTGCAAACCCGGATCCTCCAATCTCACCCCCTGAAGTACCGGGATTACAAGCGTGCACCACCACACCTGGCTCTTATTTTTTAGGTTGATGAGTTTCACTACTTACTGAAGCTGTCCTTGCACCTGCAATCCTCCTGTCTCAGCCTCCCAAGTACAAGGATTAAAGGCATGCACCACCATTCCCAGCTGACTTTTTTTTATGATAGTGAGGGATTGAACCCAGAAGCATTCTGCCTGAGAGATACACCCCCACTCTTTTTTTTTTCCAGTACTGGGAATTGAACCCAGGGGCATTCTACCTCTGAGCTACACCGCCATGCCTATTTTTAATTCTTTATTTTGACACAGGATCTCACTAAGTTGCAGGGGGCCTCACTAAGTAGCAGAGCCTGGCTGTGAACCCGGATCCTCCTGTCTCAGCCTCCCAAGTACTGGGGATTACAAGCAGGTGCTACCATGCCCGGCTCTTATTTTTTACTTTTAAATTTTTTTTTTTTTTTTTTTTGCGGTACTGGGGATTGAACTCAGGGGCATTCTACCTCCGAGCTACACCCCCAGCCCTATTTTTTATTCTTTATTTTGAAACCGAGTCTCACTAAGTTGCAGAGTGCCTCACTAGGTAGCTGAGGCTGGCCGCGAACCCGGATCCTCCGGTCTCAGCCTCCCGAATGCTGGGATTACA
>PVLC010038645.1:0-14643 GCA_004027655.1 Graphiurus murinus | reverse complement strand
TGGGTATCTATGGCTTGTTGACGTGTGTCAACAGTAACCTTATGAAGAATAAAATAATTTCTATAGCAAGTCATTCAAGTCAGAAGAGAAATAAAGGAAACGGAATACCTAGGCATTAACTTTGAGTCAATATTCTGTTTGTAACCAGGATGTTCCAGGCCAAAGGTACGAGGGGAATGGTGTTAAAATCACCACTCACATCCCAGGGGTTCTGGCCCTCCCCAGCCCCAGTGCCTGCATCTCACATGTTAATTTCCAGCACTTTCTGTGCATGGGTGGCCCACACCTAAGGTCCTCTGCTCACAGGTGGCCTCACTGTCTCCTCCCTGCCTCAGCACAGCCCACCTTCCTGCCTTCTGGGGAAACACTGTCACCTCCTGGACACTGATGTCTATTCGAGCTGACCCCACATCCTGTCACGCTTCTCTGGAGGCCACTCATCCTGCCGGCCCCAAGGAAGCCCAAGCCTTCCTCTTTTCTAACCCCAGCCCTAAAGCCACTGTGGCTTCCTTTTTTGTATAGGGATCTCTCTAAGATCCTAGGCCTTCTCTCTAGGAAGTCCTTGTGTTTCTTCTTACAGTTTGAAGAGTTAAGAAAACACATTTCACTCCTATAATTTTTTTTTTTTTTTTTTTTTTTTGCAGTACTGGGGATTGAATTCAGGGGCATTCTACCTCCGAGCTATACCCCCAGCCCTATTTTTTATTCTTTATTTTGAAACCGAGTCTCACTAAGTTGTGGAGTGCCTCACTAGGTAGCTGAGGCTGGCTGCGAACCCGGATCCTCCGGTCTCAGCCTCCCGAATGCTGGGATTACAAGCGTGCGCCACCATGCCCGGCTCACTCCTATAATTTATATACCTTCCCTCGCCTCTTTTTTTGTGGGAAGGGTTCTGGAGATTGAACCCAGGGACATTCTACCTCTGAGATACACCTCCAGCCCTTTTTATTTTTTACTTTGAAACAGGGTCTTGCTGAGTTGCTGGGGCCTCACTAAGGTGCTGGGACTTGCCTCAAACTCGTAATCTGCCTGTCTTAGCCTCCCACATACTGGGATTACAGGCATGCGCCACCACGCTGGATTTCTATCCTCTGAATACTTTTTAGATGATCAAGGTGGCTCAGGATATGTCCCCTCCTCCTTCAACCTTGAGTGTCCCCTTCCTATGTGGGAAACATGAAGAATCCCTTGAAAGGAGTCTTCCTGTCCCAGGGCAGGAAGGACAGACTTTGCCATGTGGGACTTCCCGAGCTCTGAGTAACTGGGGGCTGAAAATTCCTAACTGTGTAACTTTGAGACGCTGTCCCTGGTCCCCACTGGAGATCACCAATTGCCTTCTTCTCTCTCCCTCTCTTCAGCGATCGAAGACAAACTGTACCCCCAAGAAGGGGATGAAGAAGAGAGCGAGGACAGGCTGGAACAAGGTAATTACAACTGGGTAAAAACAGTTTCTCATCTGCTCTGTTCTCAGGAGCATCCCCTAGTGGAGACTGTGGGTCAGGGAAGAAACAGGGAAGGATCATGGAGGAGGCAAGGAGGGGTAGTTCCTATGAGCCCTGTGTTAGTCAGCTTTCTGTTGCTGTGACAAAATACCTAAGATAATCAACTTAAAGGAGGAAAGACTTAGCTGGATGTGGTGGTGCATGCCTGTAATCCCAGTACTTGGGAGACCGAGACAGGAGGATGACAGGTTCAAGGTCAGCCTCAGCAAATTAGTGAGACCTGGCTTCAAAATAAAAAAAGGGAAGGTGAATCAGACTAGGAATCCTCATGGAAAGGCCGAGGAGGAGCCAGCGGATATGTAGAGGTGGTGGTGGGGGCTTGGGGGGGGGGTTGGAGGGACCCGGCAATCAGGACCTCTAGGAACTCAGGTGGGGCCCCGGGCAGAGCGGCTCTGGGGACAAAGACAGGCTCACTTTGGCTGTGGATGACAAGCCATTGCCAGGTGTCACAGGTCCCCACAGAAGACACGAGTGAAGTGACCCGTTGGCCAGGGACGCAGCTGACCTGGTCCCCTTCTCGGGCTAGAGTCCAACTTCAAGAAGCAGGTGGGGCCTGCCAGCTCCAGGGGGGTCTGGATCAGCACCTCCGGGGGTCTCTAACGCCTACATCGTTAAGACAGAAGAGAAGATGGTGAAACCCATACTTGGATTTCTGAAATCAGCTTCTCATTTCTTCCCGTAGGAACCATTGGACACTTTATTCTACGAAGCCTGACCTGGCCGCGCTCGGACCTCTCGTCCTGCTCTGGTCTGTCCTATTGATTCGCATGTGTCTTTTGCTGTCTTTCCCCTTTTGGAATGTGCTGTGGGAGCTGCTGCTTCTGTGTTGCCCAGAATTTTCAGTCTTTGCTTCTGCAGTTTCTCCAGGCTCGGAGTCTTCATCCCGCGGGCTGCCTGAGAGGGTTTCCCCTTAGACACTCTTGCTGCCAGTCCCCCAGGGCGCTGGTCCTGGACATTTTGCTTGAGCTCCTGGCTTTGCGGTTTTCTGTGTCCTACTTAAATCTGGCTACCATCTTGGTGCCTTGATCTTATATCCAGCGGTGGCCAATGGCGAGGTGGGTGTGGGGGTGATGAGCATGTTCCTTCTGGGGGGCAGGGCCATCACCAGTGCACCTCCTGTGGGACACCCTCAGTCATCACTGCTGGGACACGACTTTACAGACATCAGATGGGTCACTGCAAAAATCTCTTCTTTTTTTTTTTTGGTTTTTGGTACTGGGGATTTGACACCAGGGGCATTCTACTTCCAAGCTACACCCCTGGGCCCCTTTTATTTCTTTTTTTGAAACGGGGTCTCGCTAAGTTGTTGAGGCTAGCCTTGAACCTGCAATCCTCTTGTCTCAGCCTCTCAAGTATCGAGATTACAGGCGTGCGCCACTACCCACGCCTGGCTAAACCATTTATATTTTAACAACTCTTGACTTTCCTTTAATCTAGAGCACTCTTAATTATATATTTTTTGTTTTTTTGAGTTTTTTTGGTACTGGGGATTGAACTCAGGGGCATTCTACCTCCGAGCTATACCCCCTGCCCTATTTTTTATTCTTTATTTTGAAACAGGGTCTCACTAAGCTGCAGAGGGCCTCACTGGGTAGCTGAGGCTGGCTGCAAACCCGGATCCTCTGGTCTCAGCCTCCCGAATGCTGGGCTTACAAGCGTGCGCCACCACGCCCAGCTTACTCTTAATTATATATTATCCAATTATTTGGTATATCATATTTAAGACCTTAATTATAATAATTTTATGTTTCTGATCAGTTAAAATATCCCAGATATTGTTGCAGGTTACATTTCATATATTCCATATATTGATACAGATAATATTTCATTAATCTTTCAAACACTGTAAAATGTAGCATATTATCCCCATTTTTATTTTTCTTTCTTTTTTTAAATATGCTTTTATTGGTGCATTATAGTCTCACATCATAATGTAGATCATGTTGACAGTGACATACATGCACACAGTACTTGGTCTCCCCGCCCCCCCCCCTTCTCATCCCTCCTTCCTCATACAGGGTCCTGAGACTGACATTGGTATTTTCACATATGTACATAGTCATGGTAGTAATTCCATTAATGAGCCTCCCCTCCCCCTCCCCTTCTCCTAGGCCCCCTCCCTGGTTCCACTGAGGTTTCTCCCCCATTAGCTAGAGTCCCTCTGGTATTCCAATTACTCCCTAGCTTCCGCATCCCTATTTTTTTTTTTTGAAGGAGAAAGAGTTGGTTTAAGGAGTTGGATTCTTTGTGCTGTTTTACCCAACTGAAAATTGGGATGTTGCGCCGCTGTAAGATAATGTCGGAGGGGGTATTCTGGTGCCTCACTGCCTGGGTTCAAGTTCTGCCTCTGGGATCATGGGCAGGGTACCTCCCTTCTCTGTTATCTGCACCGTAGTTCATACTTCACAGGGTTGATGCATTTAAACAAGTTGTATCATGAGGAGCATTTGCAATCATGCTTGGTATTCATCAGAGTTCCACACACTTGTTATTGTTACTAACTGAATTATTACTATTTGTACCTGCCTCCAGAGTCTAAGCTTTTAACCATTACAGTAAACGTTGATGTTTGCTGTGGATATAATTATTCCCCGGGCCAGAGAAATGATGAGGGAAGTAATATCAACCTCAAGCCAGGGTTAAACTGAGAACCGTAGACCCCTGCCCCTAAAGCACGCTGGCGTGTGTCCACCTGTCTGACCCGGGCAGCACACCGACTGTGACACGGCCAGGGGGGTAAGGGCTGTGTCTCATGCCCACGCCCAAGGAGGAAGGCCCAAGGAGCTGTGGGTGGCAGCAGGGCACACACACCTGGGTCCATGTTCCACAATAAATCTTCTGCAATTACTTTGGAAATCATTTCTACACAACCTACTTTGTTTAGAAAAATAGCACTAAATGAAAAAAAAATGCACCTGCACTGCAAAGTCTATTCATCCTCCATATACTGTTGAGGTTCGTGAGAAGTGAGTGGGCTGGGCAGGTGGAATGAGTGAGGGCCCAGAGAGAGAGATTGTGCTGGTCTTGGTTTCTTTGCCCTGGGACTTAGCCCTTACCCTCTTCCTGCTCCTCTCTGTCCTTGCTCTTTGGCCTCCGGTACCTGTCATTTGCCTCCCCTTGCTATCTGGTTTCCTGCTGTTTTTTTGTTTGTTTGTTTGTTTGTTTTGTTTTGCTTTTGTGGTACTAGGGATGGAACCCAGGGACATTCTACCGCTGAGCTACATTCTACCTTCGAGCTATACCCCCAGACCTATTTTATATTTTACTTGGAAACAAGGTCTCACTAAATTGCTGAGGCTGGCTTTGAACCTGTAATCCTCCTGTCTCAGCCTCCCAAGTACTGTAATTCTTTATTTTGAAACAGGGTCTCACTAAGTTGCAGAGGGCCTCACTAAGAAATTGAGGCTGGCTGCAAACCTGCAATCCTCCTGTATCAGCCTCCCAAGTACTGGTATTACAAGCATGCACCATCACACATGCTCCTGCTAGGTTCTTATCCTGAAAATATTAGCAAAAGTTTGGAGGAGGAGAGAGGCCAATCTTTCCCCATCACTACCTTGGATAGCAATTCTGCCAGTTGCTGCGTCCCCCCACCTCCCAGCTCTACCATCCACCAGCAGGCCAGCCAGGGTTCTAGCTTCTGCTCACCCTGCAGCCACCCCCACCCTGGACCCTCCTTCAAGCCCTCTCCCAGCTTCCGCAGCCTAGTCTCCGGTTGCTCACTCTTCCGTCCACCGGGGCTTCTCGCCTCTGCTGTCCGCTAGCTGAAATGCTGCCCGCCTTCAGAGCTTACAGTGGGTTGTATTTTCCCATTGGACCCTGACTGAAGCAGGGGGCAAATAGAATATCTGTGAATCAAAATGTGGTTTAGGTACAAGCCCACCTCAAGATGGATTCTCGGAGATCCTTCGTGAAACAGAACAGAGAAATAAAAAGAGAAAAAGTACAACCAGTGACCAAAACAAGGTACCAGGAAGACAAGGAGAGTCTGCCCAAGAGTCTGAGCTCGTAGGTGAGACCCACTGACAGTGTTTGCATCATGTGGGGTCCTCAGGGGGGCTGGCTGGTGGCAGGGACCTGCTGCAGGAAGAGAATCAGAGACACAGAGGGCAGCGATGAGCCCCACAGACTGGGGAGAGAGACAGGGG
This sequence comes from Graphiurus murinus, assembly GCA_004027655.1. Lineage (NCBI taxonomy): Eukaryota > Metazoa > Chordata > Mammalia > Rodentia > Gliridae > Graphiurus > Graphiurus murinus. The sequence continues at coordinate 8,993 of PVLC010038645.1, read as the reverse complement.
GAATGCAGTTAGAAAGGGAAAACTAATTGCTAAGAACTACTTTGGCTATCCTGGGCCTTGTGTTGTTCCAAATGAATTTAAGGATGATTTTTCTATGTCTGTGAGGAGTGACCTTGGTAATTTCATGGATAGCTCATTGAATCTGTAGATCACTTTGGGGAGGCTGGCCATTTTGATATTTATTCTGCCTATCCAAGAGCATGGAAGATCTTTCCATCTTCTAAGGTCTTCTTCGGTTTCTTTTTTCAACTTTTTATAGTTTTCCTTGTAGAGGTCTTTTACCTCCTTGGTTAGGTTTATCCCTAAGTATTTTATTTTTGGGGGTGCTATTGTGAGTGGAATTGTTTTCTGGATTTCTTTTTCAGTGGATTTATGGTTGGCATACAGGAAAGCTTATTATTTAAGGTTGATTTTGTATCTAGATACTTTGCTGAATTTGTTGACAAGTTCTATAAGCCTTTTGGTTGAGTTTGTGGGTCTTCTAAGTATAGTATCATGTATGGAACCAGCTAAGATGTCCATCAACAGATGAATGGATTACAAAACTATGAGATATGAACACAATGGAATTTTACTCAGCCATAAAGAAGAATAAAATCATGTCATTTACAGGGAAATGGATGGATCTGGAAAACATTATGTTAAGTGAGATTAATCAGTCACAAAAAGTAAAAAATTGTATGGTCTCCCTAATATGCGGAAGTTAGAGAGAAAGTGGGTCATAAAAGGGACTCCAGACAAAGAAGGAGAAACCTTAGATGAGCAAAGAAGGTGACTTAACTGCAGGTGATGGGGGTAAGGGAAACACCGTAATGCACATGATGTACCTTCACAAACATCAATCACTAAACTGAACTTGAGACGGAGGGAGGGAGAGGTAATGGAGCGGGAATTGGGGAAGGGTTAAATGAGAGATGTGTGTATGTATGCCTCTACCAGCTTGTACCTCACAAAGATGTATGATTACAATGCACCAATTAAAAAAAAAATCAAATTAAGAAAAAAAAAAAGAAAGGGAAAATTGAGAGACCAAGTCAGGGAAGAAGTGAAAAGCCTCCCTGGAAAAGAGAGAGAAATAAAAAGCAGACGAAGCCACACAGGAATCAGCCACGCAGGTGATGAGGCAGAACACCTTCCCCCGGGGAGGTGCCGGTGCTAGAAGAAGAAACACGAGAAGACAGGAGAAACAGGGCCAAGGATAAAAAATGGAAGTAGGGCAGAGCCGGGCTCTGTGGGGTCTCAGTTGTGGTCTCTCTTCATCCTCAGCGTCTGGTGAAGGAGTAGTTACCGGAGTGAGCAACGGAGACGCAAGCGTGGACGCCCCCAGCCCGGTGCCCTGCGATGAAGAAAGTAACTGTTACTTACCTTACCAGTTTGGTTTTTTCCTTTTGGGTGTTCTATATTTGTTTAGTTGTTGGGTTTGTGTGTGTGTGTGTGTGTGTGTGTGTGTGTGTGTGTGTGTGTGGTACTGGGGATTGAACCCAGGGTCATTCTACCTCCAAGCTATACCCTCAGTCCTATTTTTTATTCTATATTTTGAAACAGGGTCTCACTGAGTTGTGGAGTGCCTCACTAAGTAGCTGAGGCTGGCCTTGAACCCGGATCCTCCTGTCTCAGCCTCCCAAGTACTGGGATTACAAGCGTGCGCCACAGTGCCCAGCTTAGTTGTTGGTTTTTTAAAAACCATTTAATCATTTTTTTTAAGTTGACACATTAAAAATATATTTTGGCAGTGGTATAGCTTAATGGTAGAGCATTTGCCTAGCACGTGTGAGGCCCTAGGTTCAAGTCCCAGCACCACACACACACACAAAATTATATATATTTATTATGTGCAACATAATAAATCATGTATACATTGTGAAATGGTGAAATTAAGCTAATCAACATATGTATTACCTTGCACACTTATCATTTTTGTGGTGAGAAAACTTAAAACCTACTACCTCGGCAATTTTGAAAGAGATATACTTATTAACTATTGTCACCATGTTGCATAATAGATCTCTAGAACTTATTTCTTCGAACTAAATTTTTTTTTTTTCGGTACTGGGGATTGAACTCAGGAGCATTCTAACGCCAAGCTATACCCCCAGCCCTATTTTTTTGTTGTTGTTATTTATTTTGAAACAGGGTCTCACTAAGTTGCGGAGTGCCTCACTAGGTAGCTGAGGCTGGCTAGGAACCCGGATCCTCCGGTCTCAGCCTCCAAATGCTGGGATTACAAGCGTGTGCCACCACATATGGCCGAACTGAAATTTAATTCCAACATCTTCTCAACCCCCCCCCCTCTCCTATGACTCAGCACTTCGACACTCCACATAAGTGAGGTCAGGCGATAGTTGTCTCTCTGTGCCTGGCTCATTTCACTTTACATAATATTCTCCTGGCTCATACTTACTGTCACAGATGGCAGGATGTCCTTTCTCAAGCATGCATGGATATCATGTTTTCTTCATCTGTTGGTGGATAGTTAGGTTATTTGTGAATAATGCTGTAATAATATGGGGGTGCAGACATCTTTGACATACTGATTTGAATTCCTCTGGATGTATATCCATTAAGGGCACTGTTGGATTATATGGTAGTTCTCCTTTTAGTTTTGGGGGGAAATGCTATACTGTTTCCCACAAAGACTATACTATTTCACATCCACACTGACCATGTACAAAGGCTCCCTTTTCTCCACATCAATGCCGACACACTGTCTTTTGTCTTTTTTTAGAATAGCCATTCTAATAAGCACGAGGTGATACCTCACTTTAGTTGTACTTCCCTGATGAATTGTGATGTAGAGCACCTTTTTGTGCAGGTTCCAGCCATTTGTAGTACTATGTTAAGAGAAGGAATGATAATGAGCATCCTTTTCTTGTTTCTGATCTTAAAGGGAAAGCTTTCAGCTCTTTACCTGAAAATGAGTTTGAGTATAATGAGTATAATGTCTGCTGTGAGTTTGTCATATATAGCCTTTATTTATATAACGTATTATATAACTTCTGCCTTTTCAGTTTATAGCCATCTGGTTCTAGAATTATTCCCCCCCATATGAGTTATTTTTTTATTATAAATTCAGTCTCCTTGTTTGTTATGGTATGTTTCAGTATAGTCTTGCTTGAATTGAATCTGATTGGAGACTTTTGACCTTCCTGTCCCTGGAAATTTGTATCTTCCCCAAATCTGGAAAGTTTTCTTCTACTTTTCTTTAAATAAGTTTTCTGCCCCCTTGGTTTTTCTCTGCTCCTTCACAAACTCCTATAACTCTAACATTTACTCATTCAATATGTTCCATAAATCTTGTTTGTTTTCTTCATTTCTTCTTATTCTCTTTTATGCTTTCTTTTCTACTAAATAGCAAAGTGCAAAGTAAATGAATGAGGCAGAGTTTAGATAAATCACCATGGAATTGAAGCATACCCATGTCCTGTGGTTGATAAAATAAGCTGCATCTTTTCGGAAGTTTAAGCGGAAGCATGGAAATCGTGGATAATGCTTCCTATCAGATTTGCCAGGGTGGAAGCCCAGGCGAAAGGTCTTCAGGAAGGAACTGCAGGTGGAAGGACTCTGGCTCAGTGGAAATGCACTAGGGGAAACCTTCGGTGAAGACTGGAATTTTTGAGATGAGGACAATATAGGAAGACAGGCACAGAGAGGTTACAATAATAATTAAGAAACAAAAGCAGATATGGGGAGCAGGTAGGAAACATACCAGAGATGGATCAGCCGAAATACTCAATTGAGGACAGCAGTGCCGGCACCAGGTGCGGCAGGAAGACCACCAAAGCACAGTACTTAAGAAGTACTCACTCTCAGTACCTGAGACTGGGTGCTTCCTTAATTCTTGTGCCCAAAGTGCCATCTTTGTTTCAACTTAGTCCTGATCGTGGAGAGATAGTGATTTCTTTTTCTTTTTTTTTTTTTAATGTAGAGAAAAGGAGTAAAGAAAGATACAAAGGAAGATGAATATTAAGAAATGAGACAAAATGTGGGAAGGGGGCACAGAACGAACCAGGTAGAGAACCAGTTAAAAGACAATGAGGGACAAAATTGGCAGAGAGCGGGGCTTGTAAAACGAGAGAGAGAAGGCAGGCCAAGAAGATGTTCGATTTGAGGACGCAGTCCCCAGAATGAAGGCAGGGATTGTTCCCATCACCTGAGAAGGGTGTCCCTCCACCAAGACGGCCCCTGGGCTCCAATGGCCTGGCCTCAGGTTACAGTGGTCCTCTCTCAGGTGCCCCACCTCTCCATGGCTCAGTCACCACCCAGGATCTGTTGATTCCCAAACACGCATCTCCTACCTGGACCTGTTCTTTCAATTCAACTCTCCAAGTGCCTGAAGACCTCATTCAAAGATTTCTCTATTTCGGAGGTGGTCTCAGTTATCTATTGCTATGTAGTATATAACAAGCTACACCAAAACTTAGTGGTTCAAAGCAAATATCACTTCACTTGTCACTTCTGTCCATTCCAACTTCAGATACCTCCAGTTCTTCCTTTTCTCTGCATCCCTAACACAATCACACTAGTCTAGATCCCTATTACTCTCACTTAAACTAGAAGAACAGTTTTTTCCTGGCCTCATCCCTCCAAACCTTTCTCACCTAAATCCATTGACTATACTTCAGCTAAATGGAACTTTCAAAAATGCAAACCAAGCAGGGCGTGGTGGCGCACGCTTGTAATCCCAGCATTTGGGAGGCTGAGATCGGAGGATCCAGGTTCGAGGACAGTCTCAGCTACTTAGTGAGGCCCTCCACGACTTAGTGACACTCGGTTTCAAAATAAAGAATACAAATTAGGGCTGGGGGTATAGCTCAGAGGTAGAATGCCCCTGAATTCAATCCCTAGTACCGCAAAAAACAAACAAACAAACATGCAAACCAAGCAGGGCATGGTGGCGCACACTTATAATCCCAGGATTTGGGAGGCTGAGATCGGAGGATCCGGGTTCAAGGCCAGTCTCAGCTACCTAGTGAGGCACTCTGCAACTTAGTGAGACCCTGTTTCAAAATAAAGAATAAAAAATAGGGGTGGGGGTGTAGCTCAGAGGTAGAATGCCCCTGAGTTCAATCCCCAGTACCACAAAAAAAAAAAAAAAAAAATGCAAACCAAGCCAGGTGTGGTGCTGCATCCCTGTAATCCTAGTTCTTGGGAGGCTGAGACAGGAGGCTCTCAAGTTGGAGGCCAACCTTAGCATCTTAAGTCTTCAGCAACTTAGTGAGGCCCTGTTTCAAAACAAAAAGGGCTGGGAGTGTAACTCAGAGGTAGAATGCCCCTGAGTTCAATCCCCAGTATCAAAAAAATTTTTTTCTTAAGGTAAAAATTAAAGTATTAAAAAAAAAAACCCTCAAATAAATAAGCAAAAATGTATCCACCAAAAGATAGCAGGGAAGAGAGGGGCGGGGACGAAGCTTTGTCCTAACAGTGACGTGTTAGAAAGTGGGTGTGATCAATAATAGTGATGGGGACCCACTGGGGAGACAGTGACAGTTCCTTCTTCACTACGATTTGGTCTAGAAGCAGAGCTGTCCAGCCCTGGAATCCAAATGGCTTCCTGTTCTGTGCGACTGGTGGATATAAAGAAGGAAAAGCCATTTTTTCAGTCGCAAGCTGAGCGACAAGCCCACGCCAGGACCAACCATGACCACACATCTGACATAATAGGTAAGGCTGACCACAGGGATGGGTAACATTTCCCAGGTTACAGGTAAAGTACGTGGCACATCATCAGGGTCCATCGAGGCTGGCCAGGTAGCCTGGGGTGCAGGCAGGAGCGGGAGGGGACTAGCGCCCGTGTAAGCTGAAGTGAGCTTTCGGCCTGGCATAAGAAGGTCCTTAGGAACTGGGAAAATACCAAAGACAAAAATGGAAGTAATAATAAGTATTGATTGATATCTGGAAGGGTTGACTCTTTCTAAAGGAAGAAAAGGGTGGCTTGTAATTCCAGTACATTGGAGGTTGAGACAGGAGGACCATAGGTTCGAGGCCAGCCTCAGACACTTAGTGGGTCCCTCAGCAACTTAGGGAGACCTGGTTTCAAAATAACAAATAAAATGAGCTGAGGGTATATCTCAGAGGTAGAATACCCCCGGGTTCAATCTCTGGTACAGGAAGAAAGGAAGGAAGGAGGGAAGGAAGGAAGGGAGGGAGGGGGGGAGGGGAAGGGAACAAGGGAGGCAGAGGAGAGAGGAGGGGAGGAGAGGAGTAAGAAGAGTAAGAGGGAGAGAGGGAGGAAGGAGAGAAAGAGGAAAGGAAAGGAAAAAATAAAAAGAAGAAGAAAAGAATCATGGAACCAAGATATCCACCAGAGGAGATGGAGAAAGAAACACGTGGGAGTTGTAAAGAGGTTCCACTGCAGACACCGAGGCAGAAGCAGCGTGATGGGCAGAACCAAGGAGCCCGTTAAGGAGCGGAGTGAGAGTAGAAGAAAGAGGAGTAGAAGGAGGAGGAGGAGGTCAGTGGGTTGGGAAGGCGGCCCTCTGTTCAGGGTTTGTTTTAGGCCCTGGAACAGCCCTGGAGTCACACACACTCTAGGATGCTCCGAGCCTTGAGTTACCTTGGCCTCCCGGCCTTCCTGGTGCTCTTGTGGGATCCCCTGCGGCGTGGGCCCCACCGACCCTGAAACTCAGGATTCGCTCCTTTGTGCAGTCATCAGCAGCGAGGAATCTGACAATCCCAGCGATGGAGAGGAGCCCCCAGCAGCCTTCCACTCATCCCCGCCAAGCCCAGCTGGTAAGCGGGGTGACAGGAAAGAGGAAGGCGGGGCGGCAGGACTGGTGGGGGGCACGGGAGGCTGAACCCAGAGTCGCCACTTCCTGGCATACTTTATTCTGAGCCCCTTCTATACAAAGGATCCAGTTTATCCAGGGACACCCCATTCTCTGCATTGATTTGACTCTTTTGGGAAATGCAGGGCTAGGAGAAATCACCACGCATTTACTTTTGAGGCTAGGGTTATTAATAAATGGATCCTAATCATTGCTATCTGCACTCATCTGTGGATTGTGTAGTAGAAATAGGCTAGCAAAGTAAAGAGTTTGTTTTTTAAGCTACTTGCCATGAATATAAAGTGTTAGACTTACCCAGTGATTTCTATACAGAACAGGAAACTAAATTTTCCTCTTTTGGAAGATCATATTGTCATCTGATCACAAACTATAGATAGGGTCAAAAGACAACTCATTTAGCTATCTAATGTTAGTGGAAATAAAGGCTTGAGATAAAGTGTTCTGGAACCCAAAACATTGTTTTTGATAAAATTCTTCAGCAAGTCATGGCATGGAGGGGGAGAGGGAGTTTTTCCAAAAAACCTTTGCAACATATAGTGTGCACAATAACCTTAAAGGGTAAGCAGGATAGAATTGTCATCCTTATTCCCTAGGTGAGACAACACAATCACAAAAATGTTGCAAGGTCTTTTCTAAGATCTCATGGAGAATTAAAGGAAAGGCAAGACGCATCCTGAATTCTGAGTTACTTCCTTTGTAAAATGCGAGATAGAACTGGTAATCAAAATGTTCTGTGATCTCAGTCCTATCTGCAGCATGCAGGAGTTATGAGATTTAAAACTCTGTAGTTTACAAATTGGTGACTTTTTCTGTCTTCCCCCCCCCCTTTTGTTATTGTTGGTATAGGGGTTTGAACCCAGGAGCATTCTATTTCCAAGCTATATCCCCAGCCCTATTTTATTTTTAATTTTGAAACAGGGTCTTACTAAGTTGCTGAGGGCCGTATTGAATTGCTGAGCTCTGGCTTTGAACCTGCTATCCTCCTGTCTCAGTCTCCCAAGTACTGGGATTACAGGCCTGCAGCAACACACCTGGTTTGTTTTCCTTTTTATTTCCTAGATCTAGAGGATTTTAGAAATATGACCATCTGGATAAAACACACTATAAAAAGACCTAAGGACAAATGGAAATATTGCCTGGTCTGGAGATCACAAAAGAACAAAGAACAATTTCTTTTTTTTTTTTTTTTTTTGCATATTGGGGATTGAACTCAGGGGCATTCTACCTCCGAGCTATACCCCTAGCCCTATTTTTTATTCTTTATTTTGAGACAGGGTCTCACTAAGTTGCGGAGTGCCTCACTAGGTAGCTGAGGCTGGCCGGGAACCCAGATCCTCCGATCTCAGCCTCCCAAATGCTGGGATTACAAGCATGCACCACCATGCCCAGCTCACAAAAGAACAATATTTTAAACAATGCATTCATTCCAACTGCTCACTGTTTCTAAGGGAAAATGTAAATTTGCTTCAGTTTTTAGACAGTGCACATGCTTTTATCTTCATGGAGAAAACTGCTCCAAAGAATGGTTCCCAAACATGTCTATGGCTCAAACATTATTTCTCAGCCTTGTAAATGGTTTAAGGAGGTACCCTGCTGGGGGCAGAGGAGTCTTACCATCCTCAGCATGAGATTTCCAAGGTCTCCCTGCAGGAAAAACAAGTAGAGATGACAGGAATGTGGAATGAGAAGTAGAAGGGGGAAGAGATGAAAAGGAGAAGGGTAGGGGGGAAATGCTAAGCAATGCAAAGTTGCCCTTTGCCCATGAACTGTCTCTGCTTTGGGGACAAGAATGAAGTGTCACTAACCTACGAGGTAATTTAGAAAAGCAGATCACTATGGCCTGGGTACAGTCCTGGATTTGCATGGGTATTTAAGGGTTTTCCAAGTTTCCCTGTTAGGAAATCTCCTACTAAATTGGTTTCTTGGTCACAACCAAGACCCCTAAAGAATTCTATTCTTTTGTGTAGGGACTAGTAACGACAACCCGTTAGAATTATATGAGGGAGAAGAAGACCAAGAAGCCACTTGTTCACGACAGATTTCACCAGGTAAGAGTATTAGAATTGCAACTCCTGGCCTGCAGATCTTCAGAGTCCAAACCCAGAGCTCTGTCTTCCTGATGAATTGCATTCTGAGCATTCTCCATGATGCCTGGCTTGATTCTGTAACTTGTAGGATACCATTATATGCATTTAACATGCTGGTCCT
>PVLC010038644.1:0-14647 GCA_004027655.1 Graphiurus murinus | reverse complement strand
TTTTTTACAACTGGGGTTGGAACCCAGGGGCATTCTACCTCTGAGTTACACCTCCAGCTCTGTTTTTATTCTTTATTTTGAAACAGGGTCTCATTAAGTTGTAGAGGGCCTCACTAAGTAGTTGAGGCTGGCCATGATCCTGCAATACTCCTGTCTCAGCCTTCCAAGTACTGGGATTACAAGTGCTCACCACCACACCCAACTCTGAAGTAAATACTTTTAATTTTATTTTTAGAGGGAAAAGAGTATACAAAGCTTATTCCACACCTCAGGCATGGGAGTATTAGATTCTGAGGTAAATATTTTTTAAACCATGTATTACGATGTAGCCAACAGAAAAGACTACCTGGATAGCACATTATCAAAGAATAGCAACAACCACTAGATGTCAGCACTTAGGAACTCTAATCCAGCCAAGTCACTGATGCCAGCTTGTTTCTTCTTATTTTTAAGATTATGATTTATGGTAAAGATTGCTGTAAAACAAACACAAAATGTTTGCATGAAATATATAAAATAAAAAAGTAATAAGAGTAGCCAGGTGTGGTGGCATACACCTATAACCCAGTACCTGGGAGGCTGAGACAGGAGGACCTCAAGTTCTCGAGCCACAGCAACTTAGTGAGTCTTTCCTCAACTTAGTGAGACCCCGTTTTAAAACAAAAAATAAATATGGCTGGGAGTGTAGTTCAGAGGTAGAACACCCCTGGGTTCAATTCCCAGTACTCCCCCCACCCCCCAAAAAAGAGTAAACCAAATTACAGTGATAATTCTTATAACAAGAAGAAAAATCTCATCTTAAGTGACCATAAGTGACCATTTTATAAACTATGGCAATCCACAAACTGGTACTTTGCCAAAATAAAACCAGGGAAAAAAATTCTACAAGGATTCTCTGTAGGTAATACCCTATCAATCTCAAGAGCCAAATCTGTGTGTTTGGGATGCATAGAGACTTTGAAGCTGTGTGTTTGAGATTTTCTTCAGGTCCTGAGAGCAAAATATTCATCTTCACATAAAAACAACAACAACAACAACAACAACAACAACAAAAATACGTTATGATCTTTTATGATGTGTGCTGTCTTTGCAGCATTTTGCCATTTACCCCCAAAAAACTGTACTGTCTCCAGTTATGTGTGTGTGTGTGTGTGTGTGTGTGTGTGTGTCACTGGGAATTGAATCCAGAGGCATTCTACCTTCAAGTTACACCCACAGCCCTATTTTATTTATTTATTTTTTATTTTGAAACAGTGTCTCACTAAGTTGTATAGGGCCTCACTAAATTGCTGAGTCTGGTCTCCAACCTGTTATCTTCCTATCTCAGCCTCCCAAGTATTAGGATTACTGGCATGTGCCTCCATGCCCGCCTTCCATTTACTTTTTTAATTTTTGTTTTGTTTTTGAGAAGGGGTCTGGCTATATTGCCCAGGCTGGCCTCAAACTCTTCAACACTCAAGTGATCCTCCTGCATCAGCCTCCCAGTAGCTGGGAATACAGTCACAAGCCCACCCCCACCTGGCTTCTCCTTTTAGATTGAAGCTGTGGAATTACCCAGTTCCACAGTACTGCTAGGTGTGGTGGCACACATTTGTAATCCCAGTACTTGGGAGGCTGAGACAGGAGGATCACAGGTTCACAGCCAGCCTCAGCTACTTTGTGAGCCCCTCCACAACTTAGTGAGACCCTGTTTCAAAATAAAGAATGAAAAATAGGGCTGGGGGTATCGCTCTAAGGTAGAATGCCTTCTGGGTTTAATCTCTAGTACAAAAAACAAAAAAATTCCATAGTACTCATCTTTTGAAGCACTTTCAGCAAAGCAAATCAAAATCAGTGCACTGACAGGCTGCCTAAAATTTAAATTTTGTATAACACAAAAATCCCTCTTGTGCTGCCTCTGAATAGCAAAACAAAGCAAGATGCACCAAGAGCAGTGATCACGCCAAAGGTGAGTCCACTGGGTGGGATCTGAGCACTCGCCAAGGGCATGTGAGTCTAATTAGCTGCTTAATAAGCCATTAGGAAGCTGTCTAGGGTGGAGGGAGGAAAGCACACACTTGGCTCAGCTGACTGGCATCATTTTCATCAGTCTGAAATGAAATAATGGAATTGTGAAGCTATTAGATATTTTTGTATGTGTATATGTGGTACTGGGGATTGAACTCAGGGGTGTTCTACCTCCAAACTACATCCCCAGCATGTTTTCTCTCTCTCTCTCTCTCTCTCTCTCTCTCTCTCTCTCTCTCTCTCTCTCTCTCTCTCTCTCTCCCTTTCAGTACTGGGGATTGAACCCAGGGCATTCTACCTCCAAGTTACACCCCCAGCCCAATTTTATTTTGAAACAGGGTCTCGCTAAGTTGCTGAGGTTAGTCTTGAACCTGTGATACTCCTGGCTCAGCCTCCCAAGTACTGGAATTACAGGCATGCACCACCACACCCAGCCATCTCATACTTTCACGGTAGCCTTAAAGATGTCTTCCACATCTGAGGTTCTGTAACCTTCTGAGGCTTAAGTAGTTCCTGCTCCTTGCACCATCTGCACTCAGTTTTAGAAAATGACAGTGGGCTGGGCGTAGTGGCACACACTTGTAATCCCAGTACTTGGGAGGCCGAGACAAGAGGATTGCAGGTTTGCAGCCAGCCTCAGCTACTTAGTGAGGCTGAGAACCTGTTTCAAAATAAAGAATAAAAAGTAGGGTTGGGGGTATAGCTCGGCAGTAGAATGTCCCCGGGGGTTCAATCCCCAGTACTGCAAAAAAAAAAAAAAAAAAAAAAAAAGAAAGAAAGAAAATGACAGTGATTTTTATTCTGATTTTTAGAATAAAAATATGGTAAAGTCATATCACAGAATTAACATTTCTATTGTTGGCTTATGGAAGGGAATAAGGCACTATAATACTGCTTTTAATTTTCTCCAGTTATCCAACTTCCAATTTTATTTGTGTGCTTTGAGAATTTTGTCCTAGACTATTATAAATGATTTGCATTATACACTAAGATTCTCCTTCAATAATGACAATATTTTTATTCTGCTCTTGGACCATAATTAGTAATTTAATTATGTGGGGTTTTTGTGTGTGTATGTGTGTGTGTGGTGCTGGGTATTGAACCCAGAGAAATTCTTCCTCCAAGCTACACCTCCAGCCTTATTTATTTATTTATTCATTCATTTACTTATTTAGTTATTTATTTATTTACACTGGGGATTGAACCCAGTGGTATTCTACCTCCAAACTCCATCCCAGCCCTATTTTATCTTTATTTACAAACAGGGTCTTGCTAGGTTGATGAGAGTCTCACTACTTACTGAGGCTGTCCTCAAACCTGCGATCTTCCTGTCTCAGCTTCCCAAATACTGGAATTACAGGCATGCATCACCAAACCTGGCTCTATTTTGTTTTGAAACAGGGTCTCACTAGGTTGCTGAATCTTGCTAAATTGCTGAGGCTGGTCCTGAACCTGCTATCCTCCTCGTTTTGCCTCCCACGTATTGGGATTACAGGCATGCACTGCCACACCCAACTAATTCTGTGTTTAAACAGGTTTGATTTATACCACTAGAGTTTGTTTTCCTACATAATCCAATCATTTTTTTTTCATTTATATTTCTCTCTCTCTCTCTCTCTCTCTCTCTCTCTCTCTCTCTCTCTCTCTCTCTCTCTCTCTGTGCTGGGCATTGAGTCCAGAGTCTCACAGATACTAGGCAAGTGCTCTAACCACTGAAATACACTCCCAGCCTTCATCGTCTCTCTTAAAGATGAAGAACAAAGTCATGTGTGCATGTGTGTGTGTGTGTGTGTGTGTGTGTGTGATCAAACCCAGTGGCACACTACCATTGAGCTATATCCCCAGCAACAACCCCCACCCTTTTAAAAATTATTATAATTCTTTTGTAAAGTCTCACTAAATTGCCCAGTATGACCTTGAGTTTGCAATTCTCTTGCCTTGGCCTCTTGAGTAGCTGGGATTACAGGCATAAACCATCTCTTCTAGCCAGAAAAAAAAATGTTCCAAGTATTTTGCTGTTCATTTATTTGTTCTAGTAAACATAATGTGAATAATTAGGAATAGAGTTAGGGTTATTTAACAATGTCTTGTTTTGCCAAGTCCATATTTTCTCTAATGTCCTTGAAAATTGAAGCAATTATATAAAATTTTGTTCTTCCAAAGTGTGCTTTTCATCTATAACTCACATCCTCTATTCCATTCTGGTTTTGTTGCAGCATTTCTGTGCAGATCCCATGTGAGTTTTTCTTGCTGTTTATCAAGAAATGATGTCAGTAGGATCATCTTGCTGATATTCCTTATTTATTTGGAGGCCATTTGAATTCTTACCTTAAAATATGAACTGGAGGCTGGGCGTGTTGGTGAATGCCTGTAATCCCAGTACTAGGGAGGCTGAGACAGGAGGATGGCAGGTTCAAAGCCAGCCTCAGCAACTAAATGAGGCCCTCTACAACTCACATATACCCTGTTTCCAAATAAAAAATAAAATAGAGGGCTGAAGGTATAACTCAGAGGTAGGACACCTCCAGGTTCAATCCTCAACACCACACAAAAAAAGTAGACATATTATTTGTATGCTTTTTATTTTTTTAAACCAGTCCTCTAATTGCCTTTTAAGGAGTGGGTTAAAAAATCTGGGGTTGTAGGTCATCACAGTATTTTTAAAATCATCTACCACTGTCTATTTATGCCAAATTGTGAAAAGTATTTTTTTATTCTTTATCTTTTTAGTGAGTTTCACAGTTTGGTGACATCAGGTAAAGGGTGACATTCCATTTTTTCAAGAACTTTCTTTTCTTTTGTTCTTTCCTATTTCCTTTTCTTTTAATTTGCTAACTTGTCTTTTTCTCCATCAAGTCATCTTTCTTCCTTTCCTCAAATTTGAGTTATAATATAGAATCCTCTCTTTCTTACTTTCCAGAGCCCTCTCACTGTAATTAAGGAGCCAGATTAGAGATTTTTTAAAATGTGGTAGCTAGTGATGTCAAGGTGTATTACAGCTGGTTATTTGCATTGGAACAGTGGATTCCAGGTGGCATAATTTTTGCCTTTCTCATTGCTTACACATGATTTTATCCTTGCATCTTTAAAATGAGGGATTACAGTGGGCACCATATTTCCTTGACTTCCTATAACACTACAGAATGACCTCAAGTAAGGGAATGTTTTGTTGATGCTTTGGAAATGCATATTTCCAAACTTTTTTGTGTGTATTTGGTACTGGAGATGAAACCCAGGGACATTCTACCTCTGAGCTACACTACCAGCCCTATTTTATTTTTTTTATTTTGAAACAGGATCTCACTAAGTTGCTGAAGGCCTATGTAGCTGAGGATGGCTGTGCACCTGCAATCCTCCTGTCTCAGTCTACCAATTACTGGGACAAGTGTGCACCACCACACACAGTTTATACCAAACTTTAAACTCTGCAAATCCTACTTATTCCCTTATGTGCACTATCATGTTCTAATTTCTTCAATATGGTTATTTGTTTTCAATAACTTTAACGTTTTTAAAAAGCAGCCAGGCGTGGTGGCGCATGCTTGTAATCCCAGCATTTGGGAGGCTGAGACCGGAGGATCTGGGTTCATGGCCAGCCTCAGCTACCTAGCGAGGCACTCCGCAACTTAGTGAGACCCTGTTTCAAAATAAAGAATAAAAAATAAGGCTGGGGGTATAGCTTGGAGGTAGAATGACCCTGAGTTCAATCCCCAGTACCGCAAAAAAAAAGCAATCAGTTTTGCTAGTGAGGTGGCACATGCCTGTAATACCAGTACTTGGGAGGCTGAGACAGGAGGGTCGCAGGTTCAAGGCCAACCTCAGCAATTCAGTGAGGCCCTCAGCAACTTAGCAAGATCCTGTTTCAAAATAAAAAGGGCCAAGGGTATTGCTCAGAGGTAGAATGCCTCTGGATTTAATCCCCAATATTTAAAAATTCAGCTTTTTGCTATTACAACAAATAAAAATTTAGTACATCTGAGCCGGGCGTGGTGGCGCACGCTTGTAATCCCAGCATTTGGGAGGCTGAGACCGGAGGATCCGGGTTCGCGGCCAGCCTCAGCTACCTAGTGAGGCACTCGCAACTTAGTGAGACCTGGTTTCAAAATAAAGAATAAAAATAGGGCTGGGGGTGTAGCTCGGAGGTAGAATGCCCCTGAGTTCAATTCCCAGTACCGCAAAAAAAAAAAAAAAAATTTAGTACATCTGACATTAAAAAACAACTTTTTTTGGTACTGGGGACTGAACCCAGGGGTGTTCTACCTCTGAGCTACGCCCCCAGCCCTTTTCATTTTTTATTTTTAACACAGCCTTGCTAAGTTGCTGAGGCTAGTCGCGATCCTGTGATCCTTCTGAGTCAGCCTCCTAAGTACTGGAATTACAGACATGTGTCACAGTGCTCAGCCTACATTTGATTTAAATGTAGAATGACAATATATAAGAAAAGATTTGAAGAAAAACTGGATAAAATTATGATTTAAATGAAAATTTTCCCAAATGAAGCTAAACACACTATAGAAAGTACATAGACTGGGGACAGGTGCTAGTTTTATTGAAATGCAATGAAAATTATACTTTATATAAATATTAAATTAAAGGTTAAGTAAGGGAAAATTGTCCAGAACTTATTATTGAATTAATTGATTTACTTCAAAAGTGCTCAAACATTTGAGGTTCTTGGAGGTGTTTTTACATGTATGGATGCACTCTGATTTTTCCCAATTATCAACTGAAAATGATTCCAGGTCAGTAAGCCACAGTTGTCCACCATAAGTGCTTGAATCAGACCCCCAGGTGTTGCCATGAGATGAGGATTATATTAAAGATGCTCACGCATGCAGATATTATAACTAAAAGAGACAAATTCCTCACAGTGCACTAATTATTATCCAAACTCCTTCCAAGTCAATTGTTCAACTAAACAATTGTGTATATATGTTAAACCCTTGGGGAAACCTGCAGAAATCTGAGTCAAGGGAATCTGATAATCTCTCAGCCACTCTGAATCAACTGTTTATTTTAAGGCTAGCTGTCCCCATGGGTTTATTCTGAAGATAGACTATCACGTAGTAGAGTGGATATTAGATGAAAAACTTTGTTCCATGAACCAATATCATGCTGTTTTTTCCTGAAAATGCTTGCTTTTTTTTTTAGAGCAGTTTTAGGTTCATAGCAAAATTAAGATAAGGTATAAGATAAGATTTCCAATTAACTCCCTGCCCCTGTGAATGCATAGCCATCCCCATTATCATATCCTTCAGCAGAGCCCCATGCTTGTTACAGCTGATGAAGCTACATTAGTATCTCATTATCACCCAAAGTCTGCAGTTTATATTAGGGTTCACTTCTTGTACTGAACTTTCAACAGACTTGGACAAATGTATAATGACATGTATCTAATATAGTATCATAGAGAGTATTTTCACTGACCTAAAATTTTTTTTTGCTCTAGCTAGTCAACCTTCCCCCAACCCAACCCTTGGCAACCACTGATCTTTTTACTGTCTCCAAAATGTTGTCTCTTCCAGAATGTCCTAGTTGGAATCATCTAGTAGGGAGCCCTTCCATATTGGCTTCCTTCACTTACCAGTATGCATTTAAGATACTTCCATGTCTTTTCATGGCTTGATAGCTTTTCTTTTCTTTTCCTTTTTTGGTGTGTGTGTATATGGTACTGGGAATTGTCTGTATGTCTTTTCATGACTTGATGTCTTTTCTTTTCCTTTTTTTGATGTGTGTGTATGCAGTACTGGGAATTGAACCCAGGGGTATTCTACCTCGATGCTATATCCCCCACTCTTAAAAAAACGGATCTCATTAAGTTACCACATGCTGCTGGCCTCCAACCTGTGATCATCCTGTCTCCACCTCCCAAGTACTGGGATTACAGATGTGCATCACAGTTCCTGGCTTCAAATCTTTTTAGCATTGAATAATATTAATATTCCATTATCTGGATGTACTACAGTTTATTTATCCAGTCACCTACCAAAGAATGCTTTCATTCTTCCAAGTTTGGGCAATTATGAATAGAGATTCTATAAATACCTGTGGACAGGCTTTTGTGTGAACATAAGTTTTTAAGTCATTGGGGTACATACTGAGAATCATGATTACTGGACCATGTTTCGTTTTAGAAGAAAAGCCAAACTATCTTCAAAGTGGCTGCATCATTTTGCATTTCCACTAGTAATAAATGAGAGCTCCTGTTTCTCCACATCCTTACCAGCATTTGGTGTTGACAGTGTTCCAGATTTGGGCCATTCTAATAAGTGTGTAGTGGCATCTCAGTATCATCATTATTATTATTGTGGCACTGGGGATTGAACCCAGGGGTGTTTTACCTCTGAACTGCACTTCTAGTCCTATTTTATTTTTTATTTTGAAACAAGAGTTTGCTAAGTTGTGAGGGCCTTGCTAAGTTGCTGAGGCTGGCTTCGAACCTGTGATCCTGTCTCAGCCTCCAAAGTACTGGGATTACAAGCATGCACCACCATGCCCAGTTCAGCATCCTACCTTTGAACTACACCTCCAACCCTTTTATACTTATTTTATCTTGAGACAGAGTCTTGTTAAATTGAGCAAGCTGGCCTTAAACTTGCCATCCTCCTGCCTCAGCATCCCAAGTAACTGGAGTTAACACGAGTGCACCACCAAGCCTAACTGTTAGACTTTTATATATTAACTTTGAGTCCTCCAACTTACAATAGTGGCTTATTAGTACAAGAAATCTTTTTGTTTATTCTTTAAAATTTTCTACGTAGACAATCATGTTCCCTGTGAATAAAAAGTCTTTTTTTCCCCAATATGTATACCTCTTAGTTCACTTTCTTATTGCATTAGCTAGTAACTCTAGTATGATGATGAAAAGGAACTGTGTGTGTGTGTGTGTGTGTGTGTGTGTGTGTGTGTGTGTGTGGTACTGGGGATTGATCTCAGAGACATTCTACCTCCAGGCTATACTCCCAGCCATTTTTAATTTTTTTTTTTTAAACAGGGTCTTACTAGATTGCTAAGTTACTGAGACTGGTCTTGAACCTGTGATCAATTACAGGTATGCACCACCATGCCCAGCTAAAAGACTCTTTCTTGTCTTGTTCTGATCTTAGTAGGAAAGCTTAAAGTTTCTACCATTAAGTATGATGTTAGCTGCAGGTTTCTTGTAGATACTTTTATTTACTTATTTTTCCTCATTCATTTATTTTTGTGATATTAAGGATCAAATCCAGGGCCTTCACATGCTAGGTTAGTGCTCTACCATTTAGCTACAATCCCAGTTCTGTGTATGTAGGTGTGTGTGTGTGTGTGTGTGTATGTGTGTATGTGTGTGTGTGTGTGTGTGTGTGTGTGTGTGATAAGATCTCACTAAGTTGCCCAAGCTGGCCTTCAATATGTAATCCTTCTATCTCAGCCTACCAAGTAGTTGGGGTTGCAAACATGTGCCACCATGCCTGGCTTATAAATATTCTTAAGATGAGGAAGTTGCCTTCTATTCCTAATTTACTGAGAGTTTTAATCATTAAGGGTGTTGGATTTTGTCAAATGTGTTTTCTGTATCTATTGGTATAATTCTGTGATTTTTCTCTTTTAGTCTGTTGATGCAATAGATTACATTAATTGACTTTCCAATGTTGAATCAGACTTTGCAGACCTAAGATAAATCCTAGTTGATCAGGGTGCAATCTTTTTATACATTGCTGAGTTCCATTTGCTAATATTTTATTGAGGACTTTTTTTTAATCTATACTGTTTTTCCTTTGGCAGTGTTGAAGATCAAACCCAGAGCCTCACGCATACTTGGCAGGCACTGTACCACTGAGCTATATGCCCAGCCCATTTTTCTTTTCTTACACTGTGTTTGGTTTTGGTGTCAGGGAAATGTTAGCTTCATAGAACAAATTAGAAGTATTCCCTCTGCTTCTATTCTCTGAAAGAGACTATAGAGAATTGGCATAATTTCTTCCTTAAAATACTTGGTAAAATTCATCAATGAACCTTTCTGGGCCTGGTGCTTTCTGTTTTGGAAGGCATGCATTATTAATTCAATTTCTTTAATAGATACTGGCTTATTCCAATTGTTTGTTATCTTGTTGCATGAATTTTTGCAAATTGTATCTTTCAAGGAATTGGTCCAGTTCATCTAAACTTATAGGCTTAAAGTTATTTATGGTGTTCCTTTATTATCTTTTGAATGTCCATGATATCTGTAGCATTGTCCCGTCTTTCATTTCTGATATTAGTAATTTGTGTTGTCTCTCTTTCTCTCTTTTAGTTGTCTTAACTGGACTACAGACATCAATTTATTGATTTTTTTTTCAAAGAAAACAGCTTTTGATTTCATTGATTTTCTCTATTGATTTCTTGTTTTCAATTTCTTTTATTTGCACCCTAATTATGATTTCATTTCTGCTGCTTACTTTGGATTTAACTTGCTTTTCTTTTTCTAGTTTCCTAAGGAGGGAGCTTAAATGATTGGCTTTAGATTGTTCTTCCTTTCTTATATATGCAGCCAATGCAATAGATTTTCCTCTAAGCACTGCTTTCACTGTATCCCATCATAGATATTAGTTTAGTACCAATCTTGTTTCTTATTAGTTGTGTGAAACACACCTGCAGTTGTCCTGTTCCAAGTGTTCATATGTCTTTTATTGTTCCATCCCAAGGCTATCATGTGGTCCCCTACATCTCTGTCTAATATGGTTCTGGGAGGCAGTAAGAATTGGACTGAAGCTCTACACAAACCAGGCCTGGAATTCTCACATCAGCTCTCTGGACTTGTCCATGTGGCTCTTCCTCCTTATTGGTAAACATTGCAGAAGTCTATTCCTTAGCAATGCTTTTTTTTTCTGGGATATTGCTTTTACTAACATCCTGATATAGGCATGTTTCTTTATATTTCCAGTCATAGCCTGCTCCTGCTTTCTGTTGTATTGCTGATGCAGTCAAAGACAGAGAAGCGATAATTATTTGCTGTGATACCCCCTGGCCTCCAAATATAACTCTTCCAACTAAATTTTTCTTCACTTTACTTAAATGTCTTCCCCCTCCCTCCCACTTCATGAGGCAAGGACCATATCTATATTGTTAATTTCCATATCTCCAAGTGTTCAGTAATATTTATTCTACCAAAATTTCAAATACTTCAAGGGTTGGCTAGAAAGAATTTAAATGGCAATACTTTACTACCTTGAAAAATATCCTTTCCAAGCCGGGCATGGTGGCACATGCTTGTAATCCCAGCATTCGGGAGGCTGAGACCGGAGGATCCGGGTTCGCGGCCAGCCTCAGCTACCTAGTGAGGCACTCCGCAACTTAGTGAGACTCGGTTTCAAAATAAAGAATAAAAATAGGGCTGGGGGTGTAGCTCGGAGGTAGAATGCCCCTGAGTTCAATCCCCAGTACCGCAAAAAAAAAAAAAAAATCCTTTCCAAGCCGGGCATGGTGGCGCACGCTTGTAATCCCAGCATTTGGGAGGCTGAGACCGGAGGATCCCGGTTCGTGGCCAGCCTCAGCTACCTAGTGAGGCCCTCCGCAACTTAGTAAGACCCGGTTTCAAAATAAAGAATAAAAAATAGGGCTGGGGGTATAGCTCGAAGGTAGAATGGCCCTGAGTTCAATCCCCAGTACCACCAAAAAAAAAAAAAAAAAAAAAAAAAATCCTTTCCAGAAAGCTTTCACTCCAAACAAAAGGCACAAACTTATCTCTTCTTCCTTCTCCTAAGCACAACTAGACACTCTGGAAATAATGCAAGAGGCAACCACAGGAGGACACTGAAGGTAGAAAGGGGGAAGATTGACTGGCTAGAGAAATGAGACAGGAAGAACAGCAGAGTGGCTAGGTATTTTATAATCCCACCACCTAAAGAATATAGCCCCAAAGCTGGGCCTGGTGGCACAGACCTGTAATCTCAGTACTTGGGAGGCTAAAACAGGAGGATCGCAGGTTGGAAGCCAGCCTCAGCAACTTAGCAAGGCCCTCCACCACTTACCAAGACTCTGTTTCAAAATAAAAAGTAAAATGGGACTGGTGGTATAGCTCAGAAGTAGAATGCCCTTGGGTTCAATTCCCAGTAACCCTCACCCCCGGCCACCCACACAAGAATAATGTAATCGAATCCCCATGTCTCCTAAATCCTAACCTGGTAGTAGAAGATGGCCTGGGTAGCTAATTTCTCCCCTGTATTGAAAAGGAGTCCCACCAACACTATGAGACAGGCCAGGTGGCACTGGCAAGGAAGAAGCTCCTCCTTTAACAACAAGTTGTCCCAGGGAACTACTTTTCCTGTCTGAGAGCTGGAGACTTCCTTCCCCACCTAAAGGTACAGGTGGTCTTGACTGAGGAAATGCCTTTCATTTCCATGTGAGGCAACTGCAGGGATCTGTGAGAGCCTGGGGGAGCATCAGAAAGACTGAGCAGACCAAAATAGCACAGCAAAGGCTCTGGAAATTAACTTGTCATTGGAATTATTGTCTAAAAGTAGAATAGGACCCACATGCTAAGCCTAAAAAGAGTAATGGCCTGATAAAATAGAAGATTTCAGTAGGAACCAGAATATCCTAACACCATACGTTAAATGTCTAGGATATAATAGATAATACCATGAGGCTGAGGATATACCTCCTGGGCAGAGCATGTGCTTAGGATGTGTGAAGCACTGAGTTCAAGCCCCAGCACAGAAAAAATAAAAATAAAAAAAAGAAGAAGAAAAGAAAGAAAAGTGAAGAAGTTTTCTTTCAGATGTGGAAGTAAGAGGAATTGCAAAACAAAAGAGACCTTGGATAAATGAAGAGAGATTCTGGTAAAACAATGCAGGGGATTAAGGGAGGGAGGTGGGGGAGGAGATTTGATGCAGGTAACAGTTCAAATACAGCCGGGCGTGGTGGTGCATGCTTGTAATCCCAGCATTCGGGAGGCTGAGACCGGAGGATCCAACTTTGCCGCCAGCCTCAGCTACCTAGTGAGGCACTCTGCGACTTAGTGAGACCCTGTTTCAAAATAAAGAATAAAAAACAGGGCTGGGGGTATAGCTCGGAGGTAGAATGCCCTTGAGTTCAATCCCCAGTACTGAAAAAAAAAAAAAAAAAAAAGTTCAAATACTACTATGCATATATACAAAATTATCAACACTAATCTCCATGACGCGTACAGGGAGGAAGGAGACGAGTGGAATCTGGAGGGAAATACACCAGATGCTGTTGTGCATGTATGTTTCTCTAACTCTGATCATCATGATGTATAATTGCAATGCTTCAATAAAAGTATATAAAAAAGAAGATCCTGTCATACTAAACACTAGGAAAATCACAACTTAGATGAGACACAGACAAATAACACTAACATGAGATGAATCGTATATTATCAGAACTATCAGAAAAATGCTTCAACAAAGCTGGGAGCAGTAGTGCACACCTGTAATCCCAGTACTTGGGAGGCTGAAACAGGAGGATCACAGGTTTGAAAACAGCCTCAGCAACCTAATGAGACCCTATTTCAAAACAAACAAGTAAAAAGGGCTGGGGGTATAGCTTAGAGGTAGAACATCCCTGGGTTCAATCCCCAGTACCACACATACAAATAATGCCCCTGAGTTTAACCCCCAGTATCAAAAGGGGGGGGGGAAGAATAGAAAAGAAAACTGAAAAAATACAAAAAGAAAGAAAAGAAAAGAAAAAAAAAAAAAACTCACTAGATGGGTTCAGCCAGAGTCAAAGTAGTGAAATTGAGGACAGATAAATATAATCCACCTGAACAGATGAGGGAAAAAACCTGAAAACAATTACAAAAAAACAAAGCCTTTCCCTGTTGATCAACAAGAACCTCTCTTTTACCACACAGTGAATTCCTTTCCTGATTCATGATTCTCCACAGAGGTTGGATGGATTTTGTCTCCCCACTTTGGCCCAATTTCAGTATCACTGACAATACCACCTTGGGTGGTATTGGGACTCTAAACAAAACTAAGCTTTGAAACTGGCTTGAGCTTCTCATCAGGTATTTAATAACCACAGTCTCTGTCTCCACCGTACCATCTCCCACGCAGCAGGTATTTCTATTTTTTTTTAATTCTTTATTTTGAAACAGGGTCTCACTAAGTTGCGGAGGGCCTCACTAATAACTGAGGCTGGCTGAGAACCCCAATCCTCTGGTCTCAGCCTCCCAAGTACTGGGATTATAAGTGTGCATCACCACGCCTGGCTAGCCCTATTTTATTTTTAATTAATTAATTTTTTTGTGGTACTGGGGATTGAACCCAGTAGCATTCTCCCTCCAAGCTATACCCTCAGCCCTGTTTTATTCTGAAACAAAGTCTCATTAATCTGATGAGAGTCTCACTACTTGCTGAGACTGTCCTCGAATCTGTGATCCTCCTGTCTTAGCCTCCCAAGTACTGGGATTACAAGTGTGCGCCACCACACCCAGCTATTTTTCATTTTTGAAACAGAGTTTCATCAAGTTGTGGAGGGCCTCACTAAGTTGCTGAGGCTTTCTGGGAACCTGTGATCATCCTGCCTCAGTCTCCTATGTACTGAGATAACAGGTATGTGCCACCATGTCCAGCTATAATTTTTTATTAAGATAATGATACAAACTAATTATCTCTTCATTATACACAGTGAAATTTTTTTTTTTTTTTTTTTTTTT
>PVLC010038643.1:0-14582 GCA_004027655.1 Graphiurus murinus | reverse complement strand
AGTTGAGCCAAGGGTCAGGAAATGTCTGTGGCCCAAAAACTGCCCCGCTATACCATGTAAAGTACTTGGAACCAGTTGCCATGAAACATGCAGACTTAGAAAGCCTTCTCCTGCTTTTTTGGGGGGTACTGGGGATTGAGCCCAGGGGCATTCTACCTTTGAGCTACTACCCAGCCCTTTTTTATTTTTGAAACAGGGTATTGCAAAATTGTTGAGGCTGGTCTCAAACCCATTATCCTCCTGTCTCTGCCTCCCAAGTACTGGAATTGCAGGTGTACAGCACCAAACCTGACTGAGCTTCCACCTTGGATGGACAATCCTTCACCCACCCCAATTATTGCTAACCTGCCTTCTTCTCTGGGTTTTTGGGTGTGGCAATGCCCCTGCTTCCGTGCTCTGGTTGGGTTTGAGCAGCTGAGAACCCAGGTCCCGGGTTCTCCCTCTTCACTGTATGTCTCAATAGAAACTACTTCTTAACTCCCTTCCCCCTAATCTTGAAATATAAAGACAGAGGTTATCTGATTCTTTGTTTAATCCTAGATTATGTGTTATATATACCTAATATCTTAATTCTTTGTGAATTCATCATTCACTACAATTCAGAACTGAAGGAACTTTGAGAAGTTTATGACGAAGGCTTAGAAACATTCAGAAAAACAAAAGAACTATCTATAGTTCAAAGAATGAAGTCAAGCCGGGCATGGTGGCGCACGCTTGTAATCCCAGCATTTGGGAGGCTGAGACCGGAGGATCCGGGTTTGTGGCCAACCTCAGCTACCTAGTGAGACACTCCGCAACTTAGTGAGACCCTGTTTCAAAATAAAGAATTAAAAAATAGGGCTGGGAGTATAGCTCGGAGGTAGAATGACCCTGAGTTCAATCTCCAGTACCGCAAAAAAAAAAAAAAAAAGAATGAAGTCATATGTGTCAGGGTCCTATGATAAGGTTAAAAAGTGGGAGGCAGGAATATTAAAATCTGTCAAGTCTTGACCAACAGCACTGAAGTAATCTCTTTCTTTCTTTTGCCTTTCCTTTTTTTTTTTTTGTGGTATTGGGGATTGAACCCAGGGACATTCTACCTCTGAGCTACATCCCCCAGCCCAACTGTAATTTTTGTTTTGAAATAGGGTCTTGCTAGGTTGTTGAGACCTTCCTGTCTCAGCTTCCCAAGTACTGGGATTATAGGCGTGTGCCACCACGCCTAGCTTCAAATTTTTTAAATAAATAAAAAGGGCTGGGGGTATGGTTCAGCAATAGAATGCTTCTGGGTTCAATCCTCAGTACCACACACACAAAAATATTTTAATGAAATATATTGATTCTCCTGGATTCAACTTTGCTTGGTTGCTGAGTCCTACAAAGGGTTGTGAGTCAACAGGGTCAAAAATGGGGTACTCAAGACAGTCTAGTGGATACAGAAACAAAATGATAGTACTTCTGTCTATAATTTTGTATTTTGTCTTGCTAATTTTATTTTTGAGTTTTGAAATATACACAACGGGGCTAGGGTTTGTATAGCTCAGTGCTACAGTGCATGTGTAGCTTGTACAAGGCACCACATTCAATCCCCAGCACCAATAAATTAAATTAAATTTAGATACAAATATATGTGACCTATTAATATTATAGTATTAAGATACCAGTCATAACTAAAGTACATTTTGGGAGTGAATGCTCTAGGAATTTTTGCTGATGGGGTATAAGGGAAAAAAATGCTTAGACATTGCTAGGCTTACCACCCTAACAATAAATACTATCTGTAGGACAGTTTTGTCTCTTATGCCTCTTAGAGCCATAACAATTTATCTGAAATAGGACTGGAGAACCTGGAATATGGGCAATGGTCTGTCTCTCTCTTTTTTTTTTTTGCAGTACTGGGGATTGAACTCAGGGGCATTCTACCTCTGAGCTACACCCCCAGCCCTATTTTTTATTCTTTATTTTGAAACCGAGTCTCACTAAGTTGTAGAGGGCCTCACTAGGTAGCTGAGGCTGGCCGCGAACCCGGATCCTCCGGTCTCAGCCTCCCAAATGCTGGGATTACAAGTGTGTGCCACCACGTCCGGCTTGGTCTGTCTCTTGATGCTCCGAACTAGAAGGAATCTCTCTGGTCCTGAATCTCCCTTCTAGTCCTGAGTTCTCACACTACTTAAGAATAGCATTTTAAACTGGGCATGGTGGTGCACGCTTGTAATCCCAGTACTTGGGAGGCTGAGACAGGAGGATCGCAGGTTCATGGCCAGCCTCAGCAATTTAGGCCCTCTGCAACTTAGTGAGACTCTGTTTCAAAATAAAAGAATAAAATAGGGATGGGAGTGGAGCTCAGAGGGAGAATGCTCCAGGGTTCCATTTCCAGTAACACTGAAAAAAAAAAAAGGAATAGAATTTTAGGGTGAGATTTAGAGTAGGGTTGTCAGATTTGGCAAATGACAATATTTGAGACATACTTATATTAAAAAATTATTTTTTCTCTGAAGTTCGAATTTCATTGGTATCCTGTATTTTATCTGACAGCCTTGGTTTGGATTCAGTTCTGATGTCGAACCCAGCTAGGCAAGTGATCCTGTGTATTTAGTTAACTTCCCTGAGCCCTGCTCTTCTCTCTCTCTCTCTCTCTCTCTCTCTCTCTCTCTCTCTCTCTTTTCCTCTCTCTCTCTCCTCCCTTCCTCCCTCCCTTCCTTCCTTCCCTCCTTCCCTCCTTCCTTCCTTTCTCCTTTTTTTCCAGTGTTGGGAATGGAACCCGGAGCCTCCTATCTGCTGGGCCAGGCCCCACCCTTGAGCTACACCCCCTCCCTCTGAGCCTGGCTTTCCTGGTGCTCCTCGGTTGTCCTGAGTATCCTTTTTATAACCGATGCTAAACACTGAGCACATGGTAAAGTCTTCACTAAATTATAGGTATTCTCATGATGATGGCTTTTGCTTTCAACAAGGTTTTAAGCACTAGTAAGCATTTCCAATTACAAACCTTATCTCTTCTACTAGAATACGGGATCCACATCTGCACAGATGTGCCCACAATGGGTGTGTAATTTGCTGAATTTCGCCTGAGTATAGCTTCGGCCCAGGCACTTTTGTTGAGTCTGGTTGAGGGGCTACTTGGCTGGGCCCCTCTCCCAACCTCCTATTCCCTTTCCTTTCGCTTCCCCCATTAGAAGAATGATGTTTTGTTCTTAAGTTATTTCAAGTAAGCTAAGCCCTTGTGGAAACTGTTTCACTCAGCTTTTATAGGCCAGAGATCCCACAACATGTTTAAGATTTATTATCCATATTAAATTGAAAAGTCCCCTGTGTAATTCTTTGAGTCTATAGATGAAAATGAATGGCATTCACTAAAACCGCTGTAAAGATTTAATGACATTTGCATTCAAGCTGCTGAAAGTAAATGATTACGACGCTGGGCGGCTCTTCTTCTGCCAAGTTGAGACGGTTTCAGACATCTTGCCTTGTGTGAGCTTGACATTAATCCGGGGTGTGTGAACAGCCCCCGTTAGAACTGTGACCTGGGTGTGATGGAGGCGTACATGTTGCTAGAGAATTGTGAGCAGAGTAAGGATTTGGGGGAGGAAAATCTGGGGGCAGTGACAAGCGATGGCGGGAGGGATTGCTGGATGGATTGCTTTCCCAAGCCACCCCTGAGAGGAAGCAGAAGTGCCCAGTACTGAGCCACAGCCAGCCCAGCTCCACAAGGTCTGCACACCACTGCACCACGGCACTCCCCCAGCCCGTGTCAGCTCTTTGTCCCATCCCACGTGCTAGCAAGAGGCAAGGTTAAAGTCAGAAGTGAAGGGCCACTCGAGTCTGGCTTTATTTTTTTTTAAAAGGCATCGACATTGGCACTCCGTTAAGCATCTCACTGGGCTGCCCACTCTTTGCAGGCGTTGAGGAGCCAACATTAGGGCTCTGCGAAGTCAGCCCTGTGTCAGCACATGGAAAGGAGCCACAAATTAATCAGCTGGATTGAACTTTTGGCCATGTGGAAAATCATTCCGTTCCATATCCTTATCAGAAAGCATTCCCCACGTGCCTAACAGTGGAGGGACTTTTCTTCGGACCCCCAGGTGCCCCGTTTTGGGAAGCTATAGGGAGATACGTGCAACTGGAAGCAAAAAGTCGAGTGCATACACAGACGCCAGGAATGTTGCTTCCAGCTGGCCAGAAAAGTGTCCAGAGGGCTGGGGTTGAGCTGCCCAAAGGTCACCCAGTTGGCTTCTGCCTGCTTCACCTGTCCCTGTAAGGCTCTCTTCAGTCCCTCAAACAATACGCAGTGCCCATCCCCAGCCTTGAGTGACACCTCCTGTTGCTGCCTCCAGACACCCCGCGGAAGATTGCACCTGGACCACAAAGTTGTGGTTCCCCTCTCTAGTCCTGTCTGCCCACTTATGCAGGATGGGATCACCCATCCTTTCACAAGCGATTTGAGGATTCACACTTTGGAGTCCAAAGACGTCATCGGAGTCCAAAGGCTTTTCTGGAGAGCTTTCTTGTGGGAGGCATTTTGGAGAATGCAGTGACTCTTGATTCAATGAAGTCTTTGGTTTTTTTGTTTGTTTGCTTGTTTGTTTGGTTTTTGTTTTATTTTTTTCTCTGTGGTTCTGGGGACTAAACCCAGAGGTATCCTACATCTAAACACCTGCGATCCTCCTGTCTCAGTCTTCCAAGTACTGGAATTGCAGGCGTGTGACACCATGCCTGGCTTACAATGAAGTCTTACAGTTTCTTTATCTCTTAAATGGAGCTTTGGATGAGAAGGTGACTCCAGGGTTTCTTCCAACCTTCAGATTCTGTGCATCTTAGCTGGATTAATAGGTATGAACATAGAATAAAGCCCAAGACCATATGGAAACCTCAAGTACCACGGCGGTGGTGATGGTTATGATGATGGTGATGGTGATGTTTCTTCAGAATGATCTCACAAATTAAATCAGAGCACAAAACTGATTGATTGCAGCATTGCTCAAAAACTGATCACCTAAAAATTATAATTGGGGTTTTCACATAAAAAAATGACAATTGAATATCTATCCAAGGAACTCCTGAGTCTTATAGCTTTACAGTGGTCCTTACTCCTTTAACATGGAATCAATTTTCAGGCTGCATGCTAGACACTAGAAATAATAATAATAATAATAATAATAATAATAATAATAATAGACAGACCTATCCTTGAGGTGTTTATAATCTAGCTGAGAAGACAATCATTGAATAAGTAATCAATAGCATGGCGAGTATTACAAAGAAAGTCAAGAGTTATGGAAATGGGGGTATCCAGGCTGTTACAGTGAAGTTAGGAAAAGCTTTTTTGAAGGGGAAACTATCCAGGTTAGAAACAAAATCTAAGGTCTACTGGACATGTATTATGGGTGGACGCATTATGTGTGCTATTTTTATTTAATCTGCACCAGAACCTCATCACCCTAACCTGATGCATTTGGGCCCTACTATAAAGTGGTATTGTTTCTGCTTCATAGAAGAAATCAAGGCAGAAGAGGTGAAATAGCACCCGTGGGGGGCACCACTAGTTGAGGTGCTGCCTGGATCTGAGTGTAGGCAGATGCACTCCAGGATGACTCTGGGGTAGAAGGAAAGCTGGATGTCTAGAACCACAGACTGGATCTGGCTCTGCAGGACCCCATGGATGTGCGTAATTATACTGTAGGGAGGCCTCGACTGTTTGCATGAGTTTGGGGACGGGGGATTTTCCACTGTCATCTGCTCCTTGAGATAATAATGCATACGTACAGGGGAAAAATTTTTTTGCTTTCCAATTTAAAAGAGAGGGAGACTAAATGCTTTATATACAGCCAGAGGTGTGTTTGTTAGAATTAAAGCTTTCTTCAAGT
This sequence comes from Graphiurus murinus, assembly GCA_004027655.1. NCBI lineage: Eukaryota > Metazoa > Chordata > Mammalia > Rodentia > Gliridae > Graphiurus > Graphiurus murinus. The sequence continues at coordinate 8,742 of PVLC010038643.1, read as the reverse complement.
AAAATTTTCTCAGGACTGAGATGGATTGTGTTAACCTAGTTTTCTAATAAGCCTTGAGTAATATAACTCTATAATGATTTTAATTATTATTCTACCTGGTATATATCAAATGGGAACTTTTTTTTTTTTAAAGCACAATTTCAGTAAATTTAGCTGAAAGATTGAATAGGCATTTATTAGTGATTCATGAATTGGGCAGCATCCCTTCAAAAGATTTAGAAAGATGCTAAGCAGAGGAAGTGGGGAGAAGGGACCCAGAAAGCAGAGAGAAGGAACAAAACGCAGATTGGTTATTACAAAGTTACTTTCCTTAGAAGGTTAAGGCAGAGAGAACGTCCTATCATGAAACCTTAGCTAGACAGGGTCTCTATTGGTTGCTGTGTATCTGTTTTGTTTTTTTGTTGTTTTGTTTTGTTTTTAACAGGACCATTTTAAAGTTGTTTGATTATATAGTACCTAGCATGAGTGACTCCATTCTGGTTTGGTCTGGTCCACTGAGGTCTAATGGGGGAACCCAGTCCAATACAATGGCCTCCTATAAATTTTATTCAACCCAATAACAATAGATGTTTCCTGGTTTAATTCAAGCTAAAGTCACATTGGTGTGACTTTAGCTTAAAGGGCATTGATTTGAGCAAGTTCTTTCTCTCAGGTTTTGAAATTACATATTCAGGGAAAATGTTCAAATAATACGGAAATAGTAGAATTCTATAGGGAAGAACTTTATTCCATTAATTTTTAGCATAACTCCAAAAGTTTGGTCATTTCTTAGTAGGGATGGCTTCAAAAGATTCAGGAGATGAGGTTGCTGAGCAGAATTTAGGATGTCTCAGTATTATTAGAATGTTTCCACCTTAACTTCAAAAAACGCCATTTAGGCATGTTCGTGTCTAATAGTTCTGTCTAGCGACACACCAAAAGCAACTTTAATCATTAGGAATTGCATGCTTCTAAAGCTTACCTAACTAGAATTCAGCTACCCAAAGTTTTCAACTTGAATTTCTTTTCATACTATCCCTAAGGCTTAGGGGAAATTGCCAGGTTATGCGATCTTAAAACAAAACAAAACCTTAATTCATTTATCAAAAGCCTTAATTCATATTTTAAGACTTAGGAATGCCATTCAGACAACAAACCTTGGGCTGGGATTCTGGCCCTCTAACATCTACTACACTACTCCGTACTTTCAGATGGGCCTGGGAAGAGTTCTTACTACACTCATGATTTGTTTCCAGGAAAATTACCTAATTTCTTGATAGTTAAGCTCATTCATTTGTACAATGGAAGTGACAGTTCCTGTCTCACTGTAACATGATGACAATCACATGGGGATGTATAAGAAATGACCAGCTTGCAATAGATGCTCAGGAAACTGAAATGGTTTAAAATTAAGAGTTTGTTTTTTCCTGAGCCGGATTTATTCTGTACTAACTATGACAGAAAAGGCTTCAGCCAAGCATGATGGTGCACACCTGTAATCCCAGCACTTAGGAAGCTGTGACAAGAGGATCACAGGTTCGTAGCAACTTAATGAGACCCTCTGCAACTTAGTGAGACCCTGTTTCGAATTTTTTTTTAAAAGCCCAGGGTTTAATCCCCAGTACCACAAAAAGAAACAAGAAGAGAGAGAGAGAGAGAGAGAGAGAGAGAGAGAGAGAGAGAGAGAGAGAAGACTTCAGTTTTTTTTTCCCAAAAGATACTTTTAAGTGACAGTCAAAATACTTTCTGGTTAAGTCTGGGTAAACTATAATAAAAATCAGCTATCTAGATTGTCCATTTTAGAAAATGATCAGATTAATAACAACAATATAAGCCGGGTGTGGTGGCGCACACTTGTAACCCAGCATTCAGGAGGCTGAGACCGGAGGATCCGGGTTCGCGGCCAGCCTCAGCTACCTAGTGAGGCACTCCGCAACTTAGTGAGACTCAGTTTCAAAATAAAGAATAAAAAATAGGGCTGGGGGTATAGCTCAGAGGTAGAATGCCCCTGAGTTCAATATCTAGTACCGCAAAAACAAAACAAAACAATATATATTTTGATGTAGTGTGATAGTTCCCAGAAATGTAGACTTCAGGTGATAATACAACTTCTATTATTTTTATTTTAGAAGTTACATATTTATTTTAAAGTGTACTATCACTTACCTAATACTTATATAAAATTATACTAGTTCTCCATTTATTAATAATAATTTCAAAAATTCTTTTTAAATCATTTAAGTAAAAATATAGGAAGCTGAGCATGACCGCTCACACCTCTAATTCCAGTACTTGGGAGGCTGAGACAGGAGGATCAAAGTTTCAAAGCCAGTCTCAGCAACTAAGCAAGGCTCTCAATAGCTTAGTGAAACTCTATTTCCAAATAAAAAATAAAATAGGACTGAGGATATTTATCAGAGGTAGAATATTCCTGAGTTCAATCCCCAGCACCAAAAAAAAAAACCCGAAGAATTGAAAAGATGTTATTTATACATGAAAAAAAAAAAATGTGCAGATAGAATGAAGCTGTATATTGCTGGCCTTAACTGAATGACTGATAAGTCACTTTTCTGTGTGTGGGGGTGGAGGGGGGGGTGGGCCCAGGCACATTCTACCTCCATGCCACACCCCAAACCTTTATTATTTATTTATTTTTATTATTTTGAAACAGAGTCTAGCTAAGTTTCTGAGGGTTTCAATAAGTTGCTAAGGCTGGCCTTGAACCTGTGATCCTCATGTCTCAGCCTCCCAAATACTGGGATTCAAGGCGTATGCCATCACACCTAGCTGTACTTTTCTAAATTTCAGTTTCCTTATCTATAAAATAGGCTTGGGCCTAATGATCCCCCTTCAACTGTAAGCGTTCTGAGGAAACGGACCATACTTTACCCATCTTCATATCTCACCTAATAAACATCGTGAGAGGAACACCAGAGGGTTTCAATATATAGTTTTAAGGGTTTCCATAAACCAGCTGAGATCGCTCTAACTGTTCCATCTGGGCATCCCTCTAAGTCTGTATTATAAATCAGCATTTTTGTTTTGTTTTCTTTTAGTCTGCTTGCTGGTGGGAATACGTTGTGTAGTCCCAAGCATGCTATGTCCACACAACTGAGTTTAGTTGCACCTGGATGCATGAGGCACCATGATGAACCTACGTGGGGTCCAGGAAGTGGGGAATGGCCGCAAGGAGTTTGCAGTTCCCTTGAGAAGGCACTTAGGAGGCTCGGTAGACAGGAGACACTCAATACAATTGCAAGTGTCGATCTTACCCAGGAAGGGGGAGGGACATTGTCAGGAAGTTTGTGTAGGAGACAGGACATGATCTTGAGGGGAGAGGAGATAAAATTAGGGGTGAAAAGAAAAAGGAGGACATTCTAGCTGGGTTAGTCATGTGTGTACAGTCTGGGAAATGATTTCCTTAAATGTATAATTTAACAAGCTCACTAGCAAATAAGAAAAATAGTAAACCTGTCTACTCCTGCTATAATCATAGTATTTACAATCTAACATACTTGTGGGATGAGTCATTTTGCTAATGATATTGTGGTTCTTCTTGTTGCCGATGATGAAATTATTAGCCCTGTCCTTTTTCTGTTTCCTCAAATATTCCCTAACTATAAGGATTTTGACCAATTAGCTGACTTTCTTTCTTTTGTTTGTTTTACAAGCGTGGTGTGATTGTGTGTGTTGATTTTTAAGGAGTTGCCAACCATGATTTTGCAATTTTTTAAAAAATTCTGTGCTGTTATGGAAAATGGGAAGGGGTAAGGGGAAGAGAGGCATGATCAGATGCCACTGATGGAGGCTGGCACCTGGCTGATGCCTACGGAGTGTGCCAAGGCTACGAAGAAAATCTTGGCTAATGAATGTGCCCCACTGTGTTTTGTGGCTGATTGAAAGGAGCCAAAGAAAGGGCCACTCAGAGTCCTTAGAAGCCAGGAGCCTTCAACAAGGGGGCTGTTGTTACCTTGCCAAAGGCGATTCTAGATAACCAGGGATGGGGCACCTTCTAAGCCACTTGCTACTCTTAAATCTCATGCCCTTGCATGACTGCTCACTTCCATGTATCACCTTTCATTTCCTTCTTTTCTCCTCCAGTTAATTTTATTTATTTATTTATTTATTTATTTTGCAGTACTAGGGATTGAACTACTCAGGGGCATTCTACCTCCGAGCTATACCCCCAGCCCTATTTTTTATTCTTTATTTTGAAACCGAGTCTCACTAAGTTGTGGAGGGCCTCACTAGGTAGCTGAGACTGGCCGCGAACCCGGATCCTCCGGTCTCAGCCTCCCGAATGCTGGGATTACAAGCGTGCGCCACCACACCCGGCTTCCAGTTAATTTTATAATTGCAAAATTCATAAATAACAATTCTGAGCCGGGCGTGGTGGCACATGCTTGTAATCCCAGTACTTGGGAGGCTGAGACTGGAGGATCGCAGGTTCACAGCCAGCCTCAGCTACTTAGTGAGGCCCTCTGCAACTTAGTAAGACCCTGTTTCAAAATAAAGAATAAAAAATAGGGCTGGGGGTGTAGCTCGGAGGTAGAATGCCCTGGGTACAATCCCCAGTGCCACAAAAATAAAAAAATAAAAATAAAAAATAAAGAAGAATCCTTTCCTATGAATGGCAAATAGATAGACCCATGCTTTATTAATGGGGCTTCATCCCAGAAGCATATTTCACACAACCAAGAATTCGTGACTCACATTAATGTGTTGGCGTTGAGCTATACGAAAGAACTCTGTGGTTATTGAGCAAAGGCAATCAGTAATCCTGTAAGTGCATCTGTAGAGATATCTATATATTGATAAATAGGAGGTACCGATAGCAAAACCTGTCAACACAGTACTGGAGACTGAACCCAGGGGCATTCTATATATTGATATCTATATATTGATAAATAGGAGGTACTGATAGCAAAACCTATCAGCACAGTACTGGAGACTGAACCCAGGGGCATTCTATCTCCAAACTATACTCCCGACCCTATTTTTATTTTTATTTTTACTTATTTGTGGTGCTGGGGATTAAACTCAGAGGCATTCTGCCTCCAAGCTACACCCCCAGCCCTATTTTATTTTTTATTTGTATTTGGAAATAGTGTCTCACTAAGTTGATGTATGCCTCACTGAGTTGCTGAGGCTGATTTTGAACCTGTGATCCTCCTATCTCAGCCTCCCAAGTACTGGGATTATAGATGTACGCCACCATGTTCGGCTTTATTTTAATTTTAAAACAGGATCTCTCTGAGTTGCTGAGGACCTTGCTAAGTTGTTAAGGCTGCCTTCGAACCTGCAATCCTCCTGTCTCAACCTCTCAAATATAGGGATTATAGGCATTCACTACCACATCTGGCTTCAATTCAGTTTTAAAGTGTTTTTTTTTTTTCTTTCTTAGTTTTCCTCTGGTTATCTGAAACTACATACTTCTTCAGTTCCAAAACTTTGAGATGTGTTTGCTTCTTTCAGTTGGTGTTATTCATTTGTAAAGAAGAAGACAAGCCGGGCGTGGTGGTGCACACTTGTAATCCCAGCATTCGGGAGGCTGAGATCGGAGGATCCGGGTTCCTGACCAGCCTCAGCTACCTAGTGAGGCACTGCACAACTTAGTGAGACCCTGTTTCAAAATAAAGAATGAAAAATAGGGCTGGGGGTGTAGCTCGGAGGTAGAATGCCCCTGAGTTCAATCCCCAGTGCCGCAAAAATAAATAAATAAATAAAATAAAGAAGAAGACAAACCTCACCTCAACAAAAAATAGGTTTTCAGAGAGTTAGGGCCCCTTAAATATCATAGTACAGCCAGATGTGGTGATGCATGCCTGTAATCCCAGTACTTGGGAGGCTGAGGATCACAGGTTCGAAACCAGCCTCAGCAACTTAGTAAGACTCTCAGCAACCTAGTGAGACCCTGTTTCAAAATAAGAAATAGGGCTAGGGGTATAGGTCAGAGGTAGAATGCCTGGGGTTCAATCCCCAGCACAATAAATGAATGAATTAATTAATTAATTAATTAATTAATTAGTTAATTTCATAGTACAATGCCAATTGGTTGTCATTTGAAAGGCCGGTGACATGCAGGGTTGACCTTAGGTCTAAAGCACTCATCTCCCGCTCAGATTTGAAGGCAGGACACTTACTAAACTATTGGTTTTCTGGTCCTGCCCATTGCCCCAGATGCAGCTTGGGGCACAGAAGGAAGCCAGGCGTTCCCATGGTTACAGGAGACAGAAGTCAGCCCGATGCCCCAGCAGGACAACGAGGCTGGCCGCTGCGAGCTGACAGGGTCTCTGGCAGCCTGGGGAAATGAACATGATCCAAAGGAAGGAAAGGCCTTGAACTTTCTGTGAATTTTTGTTCCTTCTCTACCTCCCTCCTTTTGTTATCACAATAATTCATTTCCAAATGAATTATTTTCTTTTTTTTTTTTTTTCTATTATGGGAATAATCAAAGTTCTCAACCCAGTGCTCTAAAAACAGATTTTTTTTTTTTTAATAACTGATAACAAACTGCTGTCATCATCTCCTTGCCTGGTCACCGCACTGGGAGGAGGGGAAATCTGATCTTACCCCATAAAGTACGTTGGTCCCATCTGATTACTGGTTTGAATCGTGGCCTTTGCTAAAAGTTTCGGTCTTTCCCTCTCCAACTCGGGCTACTTCTTTGTTCAGGAGCAGCTGCTCAGGCTGCTGCTGGGAACAGCGTATTGCCAAGCTTGCTGCCTCTGCTTTCCTCGTCCTTCTCTTAGATTCTCTTTTTTGTTGTTGTTGCAGAACTGGGGATTGAACCCAGGGGCATTCTACCTCCAACTACACCCCCAGCTATATTTTATTTTTTATTTTGAAACAGGGTCTCACTAAGTTGCAGAGGGTCTCACTAAGTAGCTGAGGCTGGCTGCCAACCTGCGATCCTCCGGTCTCAGCCAACCAAGTACTGGGATTACAAGCGTGCGCCACCATACTCAGCCTTCGTCCTCTTGATCTCCCTGTTTTCCCCCTTGGGTTGCACCACCTGCAGAGGCAGCGAGAGAGCTGGAGGGTGGAGACCATCTTCCGGCACAGGTAAAGATAGTCTAGGGAATCGGGAGCCTCGATAGTTATTCCTCTGCTGGCCCCTGCTAGGGTGCCATTCCTTGGCCTGCTTTTTGGCACTGAGATACGGACTCAACCACAACTGGGTGCTGTTTGGGTGGAAAGAAGTTCCTATGTTTTAGGCCTTGGTCATTCTATTTTTCTTGGCTGCTGTAGTTTGGGTTTGGAGCATCTCCCAAAGGTGTATGTGTTAAAACTTGGGCATCCGTCTGTGGTACCATTGGGAAGTGGTTCAGGAGGTGGGAAGCAGTTAGGCTTTTGGGGGCATGCTCTTGAAGGGGAGATTGGGACCTCAGCTCCCCCCACTCCCCTTCCTGGCTACCATGAGCTGATCAGTTCCAACACCACACCTCCCGCCACCACACACTGCATTAGCACAGGCTTGAAGCAACAGGGCTAAGGGACTATAGCCTGAAACTGTGGACCAAAATACATTGTTCTTCCTTCAAATTGTTTATGTTGGGCATCTAGTCTGGGTGAGAGAAGATGATAACATCTATGCTAAAATGGAGATTTCAATGCAGGTGGCATATAGAATTTTCCTGGGCAGCATGTAAGCCTCAGCACAGCTAGCCAGCCCAAAAGATCCACAGGGGTAAGTCAAACTTTTCTGCAGTGCTTGCCAACTGAGTGTGCTGTGTCCATCCGGGCTGCACAACTCTGCTTTGCAGAGTGATCACAAGGGCTACCTGGTTTCTATGACCCAAGTGGAGTTGAGGGATGGGATGGAGGGATTGCAGCCAATACTGCAATATGGAAATTTGTACACCACTATAGTAGGAAACAGGACAGTCATATGCCCCCCTCCAAAAAAAAACTTACTGATGCTATCCCTTTAGAGTTATATATACCTGTGTTAGTCAGCTTTCCATGACGGTGACAAAATACCTGAGAAAAATAATGTTTAAAGGAGAAAAGGTTCATTTTGGCTCCTGCCTTCAGAAGTTTCAGTCCATGGTGGACTGGCTCCATTGCTTTGGGTGTGAGATGAAGCAGAACATCGTGGAGGAAGGGTGTGGTAGAAGAAATCTGCTTAGTTCATGGCAGCTAAGAAACAAAGGGGCAGGGCAAATAGGGATAAGATACAGTCCCCACAGGCACGAACCCAAGGACCTACTCTCTTCAACTAGATCCACCTCCTACAGTTTCCATCGCCTCCCAATGAATCTATCAATGGATTAATCTACCAGTGAGGTTAGAGTCCTCATGATCCAATCATTTCCCAAAGCTCCACCTCTGAACACCGTTATACTGGGGATCAAGTCTTCAACACATGACCCTTATACCCACCCCCATTTCTGGAAGCCACTAATCTGTTTCTCACACAATAGTTTTGTCCATTAAAGAAGGAAAAATGGAATTGTTAAAGATGTAACTTCTTTTTTTTTTTTTTTTTTTTTTGCAGTGCTGGGGATTGAACTCAGGGACATTCTACCTCCAAGCTATATCCCCAGCCCTATTTTTTATTCTTTATTTTGAAACAGGGTCTCACTAAGTTGCAGAGTGCCTCACTAGGTAGCTGAGGCTGGCCTCGAACTCGGATCCTCCGGTCTCAGCCTCCCAAATGCTGGGATTACAAGTTTGTGCCACCACGCCCGGCTAAGATGTAACTTTTTGAGACTTGCTTTTTCACCCAGCCAATCTCAATGATTTCTTTTTTTTTTTTTT